>JAQIZT010000376.1:0-27815 GCA_029228515.1 Populus alba x Populus x berolinensis | reverse complement strand
CAGAATCACGTTTCCTATTCACATTACCTTAATTCAACCCTACAAGATTGCCAACAAATAGATTTCAATTTCCGATTATTTTGGAAAGAGATTGCGAGATGCATTCCTTCTTGGGTGCCATTACACACACTATAAGTGAGCTCAGAAGGCTGACAGCAAAACGAAGATAAGCTTTAATCTGGTAAAGGCACGGCAACGAATAACTACAAGATGCACATGCAATAAACTTCTGGATTTCTAAAATCATGCAAGGAGCGAGTATACAATGGGAGAGCAAAATGACCTACAGCTATATTACTAGTAGCAGCTACAGCACTGGTACAGGCCACAAAGGGCCACTTGCACACTTTGCGGCTGAATCTCAACAACAAATTTTTTCCATTATATTATACTCACTTATCCTTGAGAAATTCATAAATGGCTCGGCCTTCTTTTACCGCATCTGTCACAAGCTCTTTACAGGTGGGGGGTTTTTGCCCAAACAACACTTCCCCGCACCACCATTTGGTGGTTGTGGTTTGGTTCACCCACCCTTGCTGATGCTTATTCTGAAGGCTCAACTCTGTTCTCGCATCTTTTAGGTATTGAATTCAAAAATTAGGTACTCGTTTATTCTGTCTCGCATCTTTAGGTTGTGAATTCAAAACAGGTCTCGTAGTCAGTCTCTGCATCTTTTGGTATTTGAATTCAAACAGGACTCGTGATATTACGGCCCATGCTTAGGGGGGGAGACTGGACCACTTGATCCAGTCCTTGACCTCACTGCTGACTTGTCCCGGTCTTTCCTCCTTCTTCTTGCATGATAACAACCTCCCTGGATGCTAGTGGAGAATCATCCTGTTGATATTGTTCCTACTACTGCCACTTCCTACTCCCAACCCCTTGTTTCCTTCGGGGGCACACGGGAACGCTCCTAATGTCGTCACTATTAGGAATGTTCCTCGCTGAATTGGCTTAAGGGTAGTGCTGTTGACAGGGTTCCAAATTATTTATTGACTTGTTTCTCTTGCTTAGGCCAAGAGCAGGCTTGTTTTGCAGGACAGAGCAGTAACGGAAGTTGATGATGGGCCATGAGAATGATAGGAGCATTCCTAGGCCCTCTCGGAAATCGGTGTCTGGAAATGCCAATCTTCAAGATATCAAAAAAAGAGATCATGCACCTTTCTTGCTTCAGTTCTAACCTGCATGATGTAATACATAAACTTGAGATTCTAACTTGTTTTGAAGTTCGATCAAGTAGATTAGCTCTGGTAATTGGCTCCATTGGGAGTTAAGGGCAGCTTTATTTGAAGTAATAGATAGAAGAAATCACAAAATTCCATAGTTCTTACAACTGGGCATATGTTCACTTATATACAGGGAAGAATTTGGAAATTTTGATTCACATGAAAATAATAGGATTGATAACCAACTGGATAAGCTTTTTGTCAAGCAAAGTTGTTCAAGAACAACTATAAAGAAGAATAGTTCCCCACTTTTTTTGTCTCATCCTTTTAATGGGATAATAGATCAAACCTTAAATTCAAAAGTTGAACTGGGCTACAATTCAAAAGATGATGTTTCCATAAATTACTCGATCATACCAAGTCCCATTATGTTCAAGTCGGAGAAAAGAAAACCAAAACAAGAAATATATTAATTGGACATTTCAAAATTATATCCAAAATGTTTATGCATAGAAAAAGAATTTAAAAATCTTGTAAATGAATGATACTACGAAACAGATAATTATGACATCTTCCGAGAGCGAATAACACAACTTTTATAAAAGAAAGATAACTAGAGCACTCTAGAAATTGGTTATCCTATGACGGGACACAAATTCCAACATCAAATTCATTGACAAATGCCATACTATAAAAAAGTTTCAAAGAGACCATATTCATGCTCCAACAGGATATACAGAGACATCGCCAGTACTATTTTCCAGGTAGAAAATGTTCTAGAGAAAAAAAAATGTTTTAAGTGAAAGTTTGGATGAGAAATCTTACCTCAGTGTGAGAACCCATAAAATTGCATTGCACCCTTTCTAACATGAATTGCACGTCAACAACAAGCTCCATCACTCCACTATACTCCAATTCTGTCAACACGCTGTTCAATCTTCCGTAAATCCAAAAGATTAGTTTCCTGCACCACCTACTATGACCAGAATTTTTCAATCCTCTTCCACAAATCAGCTAGAAGATGGTACAATTTGTTGTCTATTCCTTGTCGATCCTCCTTTGGAACGTGCCAATAACATTCTTAACGCTGCACATTTGAAACTTCCAGTTAATATACAGAAATATGATATAAGATATAACTAGGGACAGACAATTAAAAAGAGAGGTCTACACTTGATGTAAAGATACATCTTGTGCCAAGCCAATCTTGGATTTTCCACTGTCAAGCCTCTTTTAGGCGCATATGACCTATCCAATTACATTATATGAAACAAGACAAAATAAATTAGAATAATAAATGAACTGAGTTTCATTACCTTCTCTGGATGACATCAGACATCTTGGTGCCCAAGATGATTAGTAACCACTGCTGTTTTGGAACTTTACCATCCAGACTCACTCTGGAGTGTTTCAGTAGCATCCTCTGCTGGAGCAGACTGCAAATGCAATCTGCAAGATTTTGGCTAAGCTTGTAACTTAGGTGTTTTGGCTATTCTTCTTGAAGGTAAATTTCGCCTACTTGTTGAGGAATCAATCTTGATCCTACTTGAATCCACTAGGCTCTACTAATGCTTTCATTTCAAGTATCGCTCCTCAACTGTGCTTGATATTTATGATCAATTTGGAATGGCAACAAACAAGAATCTCAAATACTCCTTTGCACATCATTGCTAGACTTCTACTCTTGCCTTTCAACAGTATTATGTGACGGGGTAGAAGCCGAATACTACGATTTTCGTTTAATCTTAGGTTGCATAACCTGTTCATCTTCACCTTCATCGCGGATCTTGCATCCAACTTCCAGATTGCTGGTGATCCATGTGAGAATCTCCTGACACGGCAATTTTCCCCTCTTCTAATTCATCTGGTCTGTAACTATATTAAAATGGAACAGTAAATGGTTAGCAATACTACCCAAGTCAGTAATGAAGCACAAGAATAGGTACAGAAGAAACATTACCAGCTTTGTTGGAAGTGAACCTGGTCTAGCATCTAATGCAGAATGTGACCCGAATTTCTGAGGAGAGACAGGAGAGAATGATTCGTGTCACTCTTTGGCTGTCAGAGGATGATCCTGCGAAAACCAGCTTCATCTAGTACTTCATTATTTCTAGTGCTTTCCAATGCTCCGTGACATCTCATTACCCCACCATCACACGGGGGGACCATCATCTTCTGTTTGGTCCTTATTAATGGGTGGTTGCCCAAACGAAGCACCACTGCACTTCATCATCTTCAATCTCTTGAATTTCTCCCTCTTCTTCATGTACAGAATAAAACGTTTCTCTCATCAGAAACTTGCCTCAGATTAGTTCTCCAATTTTCATCATCGGGATTTCCTTGTAATTAGGAGATCTTTTTCCCCTTTGGCCGCACCCGTTTTCTTTCAGTTTCCATTTTCAACGGATCCATACCCATATCATCAGCAAAATAGGATAGCTTTTGATGTGTTTCTTTGATAGAATAGCCATAGTAGCATCCACTTCTTTTGAACTGGCTCTAAGCCATTTATGGTACCTGATCATACCTCGTCATCTCCTCAGTCCAATCAATACTCTTCATCCATTTGATCAAATCCTTCAACATTCATCTTTACTCCTGGCTATAATGCGATTATCCTCTTGGAGTGATGGAACATCATGCATAGTTTCTTGATACCGCTATACCTCATCATGCAATAATGTCTCTAATAGTCATTCGCCTCTCCTCATGTGTTGTTCTTTGATCAAATCGACCCAGCATTGATAACCTCATCAGCCATGTCAATCTTATATTGCTGGATGTTATTCCTTTTTAGGCTCTCAATAGAACCCATATATCGATCCTTACCAACCAGGTCATCTTCTAAATCTCGGTGCCTCCACTTATTCTTATTTCATACCTCTTTTTGTCAGCTAGAAATTTTGTCAACAAACTGTTTCCATATAAATGACTTTGACTTCTCTTGTTGCTGATCCAATTCCGGTGGGCTCTAGCAACTGCCAGTTCCTCATTCTTAGGGTTTGGATCAGGATCATATATGATAACCGCTGTCAGCTGAACTGGAAGATTAAGACCCCTTCCAGCAGCTCACGAATACTAAGCTAGAAAATAAAGCAGTCTGAATCATGGCTATTAAAGTCCACGATAGGCCGATTCACGATCTTTCAAGGCTAGTTGTTCCATCAATCCTTCTGGTATACCAGTCGACGCCATTGCAGGTACTTCCTCCAATATATCAATGAGTTTTGTCATCGGTACTAAAGAGTAGCACCTGATGGCCTGTTCTTTGACAGTTTTCATGAGAATCCTATCCTGGAATCCATAGTTTCCCACAAGTTTGAACAAGAAATTCCTTGGATAAGTCATTGAACATATGGGTAATTAAGCACAAAGGATGATTGAAAGTTTTTCGGAGCTCCATACATCTGTTATTTAAAGTTTTGGTACACCTTAGGCTGGTATGCTGGATTTTTTTTGAGCCCTGAGCTTTCTCATCCTCAGGGTCAACTCGAATAGTACCAGTAGATTTGATCCAATCATAAATTGTACATCTGTATAGGAAGACATTCTACACTCAAGACAATGGATAACCTGCAAATGTTTTTTTTCTAGCGACTGTAATTAGGATCCACCACATGAAAAACATCATGATTGACATGAGGACAAAATTAATGACCATACCTTGGGTGGAAGTGAAACCTTTCACGTCTTGAACACGCGAGTGCTACTGAAATTCTGAGCATAGCAAAAGGCTCTAGAGTTTGATGACAGATCGATGAATTATGAGATCACCTGTCTTTTCAGTTTCAAGCCAGTCATCCTCTCTACATCATGCATTGGAGCTTCCTTTTGGAAAGTGGCTTGAGAACCAATCATGAATATGCTTTGCGATTATCAAAAACTTTCTGGCAGAAGTAGATTCAAGAGCGACCATAGCTCCTTCAAGTCATTCTGCAGGACACCCAAAATCAATCCATGTTAAAGCCATAGCCAAAATTCATTGCTGACAGAATTAATATTGAATTTCTGAGCTATTATTTTTCTTAATATGTCCACAATATTGCCTTCATATATGTCAAATTGAGACTCTAATTTTCTATTTGTTTAAAATGCACGAGGTTTCAAATCTAATTTGACCATCTGGTCTTGATTATGTTTAAACACGAAATGCCATTTAGGAAATTATATTGAAATTTATATACGATGAGCTATGCAGCTGAGAGCGATCTCTAAGTTAAATATAATATGGACCCAAACCCAGTTTTTGAGAGATTAAAGTAAGGTTCAGTTGGAAAGGCACAGCATATTTGTAGAGCATGGATTGTGAGTGAATACCACAGCAGCGCACAAGATAAATACCAAGAAAGATGATATCAAGGACTGCATTGTGTGGCTATGAAAACATTGGGGGGGGGGGGGGGGCATGTGACGAGAATAGAACATTTATACTCTCTTTGTGTTTAGAAGAAGGAAATGGTAAAAATAAAATAAAAAAAGTAATCATGGGGAAAAAAGAACCAAGGCTCTAAATAACTATAAATAGTCCTGACAAAACAAAGCTGCATCTATTAAATCAAATGTGAAAAGTGTGCATCTATGTAAATCAATCCAGTAGAAAAACTGAAAGGATTATCTTTCTCATTTTCTACTCATGTTGGGGTTGAAAGAAGGAAGAAATGGAGTCCAAGGACGAAAATTTTGTCCCAGACTTCTATTTACTCACTTTTTCGCACCTTCTTCTAATACAGAAGTAATCCTGCTGCAGCTACCTGACGTGGTAATAAGCAAGAGAGTGAAAGAACAATGATCTTTCCAGAACATTAAAGAGTGTTTGAGTCCGATGTCTTCTGAAATAGGACTCCCTTACTTGACTTCAGAATGGGATGAGGGAGTCTAATACAGAATTTCCTAGCCATCACATCAACTATTCTTCCTCCAATTTTCTTCTTGCTTTTACTCTTTCCCTCCCATTTCTCCTCTACCAAACATGCTCTATGATGACAGTTAGGCCATGGAAGCACAAACTAGCCAAGACTTCAAAACTGTATTCTAGGATCTGAAAGTTTTCCCCAAGACTACACAGATAAGCATTTGAGTAACAATGGTGTGTAGCTATAAACATAGACAGCTTTAACAGACCTTGATAATGAGAGTTTGTCCCCGTGAGAAGTAAGCGCCTCTGTGCAAGCGATATCTTATCAAGATCACGGGCTAAAAACTGACTCCCTGTCCTTTCATTCTCTGTGCCTCGTTCAATTATGATGTACTTCCAATCAGACTTTAAGAAAAGTTTTGACCGCGTCATACATGATGAACTCATTAAGTTGTCACAAGAGACATTAAATTTCATGGCAGAAACCCTCCTCAGAGTTACAGTGAATGAAAGCTCAGCAAAATTTCATAATAAATCTGAAGAGTGATAAAGAACAAATGAGCTGTAAATTGTGTCTCTTTCTTACTTGAGGAAAAATAGATTTCTTTGACACGCTGATCCTTTCTAATCCAACATAATAAATGCAGGATACAGATGGCAGCCAGTTGTGTAGCTCGCTTCTGCAGCATGAACTCGGTGACCAGAGCATCAAATAACACTAAAAAATCATGTGAATTAAATATTTGTGAATAAACTATGCAACTAAGAGTAACTAACCTTCCAATTCACCATTAAAACAGCGATTCAGGAATCCGATTATAAGGGAAATGTAAAGAGGTCCATAGTTTTCCTTGTGAATTCCATTAGATAAGCAATCAATGCCATCACCTGCATTAGGAACAAAATTATTTAAGAATAGCACATAAAAAAAAAAAAAAATGTCTATTAAATGTCATGATTATAAAATATTCTAGGCTTGACTACCCAAATAGGAAATGTCAACCAACGGGTTCACCTATTAACATGCAAAAGACCAATAAGTTCAATTATGCATACTATTTCATTCCACAAAATCTCAATTTTATTATACTCCATAATTTGAGATTCTAAATCATCTAATTTTATCCTTCATTATTTCACAATCTATCACGCTCTAATTATAAGAATTGTTCTCAGATTTCACATGCAAGTTTTCCTAAAAGAGGAGACAACGGGTATAAATGCACCCTTCTTCTTCTTTTTGTCAACATGTATAACATTAGCTTTTTGGGTTTCACTGTTAATTTGAATATAGCATTTTTATAAGCTCATGGTCAAAAACTACAAGGTTCTTATCTAGTTACTTTGTTTTGCTTACATATATAAATGTATATATAAGGAAAAAAGGTTTTTTTAGGACTTGGATTTTCATTGTGGCAATTAAGTTTCTTATGTTATGTAATCAGCTAAAGCTTTAGAAATTTTTAATTTACTTCTCGTTTTTAAAAGTGAACATTTTCTTAGGGACATATAAACTTCATATTTGTTTTTTAATTTATGTCGTTATATTCATTTGACACATATCAAAATCACCTTTCTACTCTTAAGTTATTAGATTTTTTCCCTCATAAATTAAAAAGAAAAAGTTTCTTAGGCAATGGCAATAGTTTCGGAGGGGTACTATAGGAAGATGTTGTAAAGAAATAAACTCCTGACTAAAAATAAAATTATTATAGTGTGAATTTATTGGCTGAATTGGTCTGTTGCATTGAGAGAAGTCGAACTTACTAATAATTTTTCCAAGAACAAAGGATCCATATATGAGGCATTTTTTAGAGAGTTCAGAGACATTAAACCTCTAGGGTTTTGAAAGCAAAATAGATAGGGTATTTGTTGTTTCAAATATTTCATTTATTTAAAAGGAATGTGGTTTAAAGGCTTAAGCTTCCATAAAAAAGAAGAGGCTTGAGCCAAACAGAAACCAAACCTGTACAGTCTTTCCAAGCCCCATCTCATCTGCCAAAAGCAGATTCCATTTAATTAATGTTGTTTATACAAAGAAAGCATCCACTGCAACCCAACCTGAGGGGAGACAAACAAGCACACAAAAACACAAATAGTCTTAAGAAGACATTGTGGACATGATAAGGCTTAAAAATGTCGTATATAGCAAAAAGAAAATGAAATAAAAATTTAAAAAAAAAATACACCCAAAGATTAGTGGCCTACAAGCTGATAGTCTACGTTAAGTTTCCAACTCGTAACATAGGTAGATGGGGGGCTTGCCTTTATGACCCATTCATTCACAGCATGTGACAAGATGGTAATATCTGTTAACAGGGTACGATCAAAGGCTAATAAACTGTTACAATCAAGCATCAATTTTGTACAGTGATGAAAATGTTGGAAAGTAAATTTATGTATAAGTATAGTAGAAGGATCACTTAGGGGCATGTGTTAGATGCCTTTAGGATATATTGTATAGCACACAGAAGCCACGATCTTCGGAACCAACTACACCCATTCAGAAATGTAATAAATTTCAAATAAACCAGTTTCACTCCTCTCCTCAACATGGGAAACTTGACAAATTTAATCAAACAATACAACTTACTTGTTAACAGAGGAACTGTCCCTGGGTGGCATTCATTTCCACAAACCGGTTTCTTATCAATACTTCCTCACTAGCACAAGCTGCAGCCTGCTCGTACTTCTTCTTCTGATAGGCCCTTTAATCAACAATAAAACTAAATGAATTAGCAGTTCCCATCCAAATCTCACATAAAGAAAGGGGGCTTGCGGTGAATAAATCATGCCTGCAGTCGTGCAGATGCTGCTGCGGCATTAGCTGCCTCCTCCACTTCATGCCTGTTTCTTAAGCAGCTGTTATTTTTTCACCTCCCAGATTATGGAGATATTCTTCTGTCTGAGTCAAGAATGACGATCTGAGAACAGCATTTCTCTCAGAAGCAATCGCCTGAGATGCTAGTCTGTATGCTCCAACAACATTTCTCTATACCTATTCAAAACTTCATTGTTATTCAATGCCTCCATCCTTTTATTTTCTGGTCATCATCCTTTCTCTTTGAAAACTTCCCTCAACATTCTCTCATGGATATTTTAGCAACTCCTCTGTTACGGGCAGTTCGTGCATCCCGGATGGCCCAATGAGTCTCAAGACAGTTTCTTGCGCCACTGCATGATGGATTTCAATTGCTTCTCTCTTATGGCTTTTTGATGAGGCCTGTAACCTGCCTTTGTCAGCTCCCATCCGTTGTCGCTCACATAGTCCGAACAAACTTCCGATATAGTCTGTCAGGCATTGCCATTGATTTCCTGTTGCTGTTGATCAACGTCATCCCTTAAACGCCGCTGTAGATCAAAAGGCCTAAGCTTTTTCTCTTCAATCTGTAACCGCAACACAAGATCTGGTCTAATCCTTTTTCTCTCTAAATTTACTGCTTAGTAGACCATTGATTTTCTTCAAGTTCTCTTGACACTTTTCTTGTTAAGGCATTTCCATTGCCTTCCTCAAAAAGAAGATCTTTGACGTCATAGGCCTATGTTAGGTTTATTATTTGTGATAATCATCCCAGTTGACCCAACAGAGTCATGTTTCCTAGTAAAAAAGGAAAATCAAATTATGGTCCATGATTCTTTCTGGCAGAGCCGGTATCTTTCGGCTGGACCACAGTGCTTGCTTGTGCAGGGTTCATTAGCTTGCAATAGCATCAGATGCAGGAAACTGTGAAGCAGACGCCCTTTCCCCTATCTGCTGCTAGAATAACTTCTAACAGGAGTTTTCAGAAGTCCATGTTCAGTCTCCTGGTTCTGATTTGACAGAACATGTAGCAGTTTGCTGCTCTTTCTTTCCCAGAAGCCACTAGGGGAGGTGGTGTTCCTTCATCAACAGCCGGTGCCTTTTTTGCATATGCATGGTTGAGACGGTTGCTTTCTCATCGCCAGAAAAAACTTCCTCTTTAGAAATATTCTGGTCCATTCATAAGGATAGCATTGCTTTCGAACCCTTGTCTTTGAGGACTCCAGATGTCTGGCATGGTCTTCAGCAATCTTTCCACCCGACCTGTCCAGATTACTTCCTCCTGCAGGGAGAAGTTGTTGCTGCAGCTGACAACTCAAGGGGTGCTGCGAGCAATAGCTCGAAGAAGCTCTTTGTGGAAGAGTACCTTCTCCTTTCTATCAAAGACAAAAAAAAAACATGTGATCCACTGAGAACTTATTAAAGTCAATTGAAAATTTTCAAGTGGACTTTAAGAAAATGTGTAGTGGCAGGTAAAAGACTTTTAGACCTCCAGTAGCCTAAATGCTAGAATTTGGGCCTAAGAACATGCAACTGCTGTTTAGTGAAACCTAGTGCGCTCTTGTGCATTCTGGACAGCTGGCCTGCCTTGTGAAGAGTTGTGGTTGCCCAAGCCTCCATCATTAGATAAGGTACCAGCAGATTGTGGAGAAGCTCGATTCAGGTGCCTGTAATTGCTGTGTATGTGAAGTTTCTGGGCTGTTTAATGCATTTTTTGAATGGCAGAGTATGATCTGCACCTTGGCTTGCGTATTGAAGGTCATTTCCATTCCCTCCCCACCCCCCCCCCCCAACCTAAGCACAACTGCCCTTTGTCGAGGAGGTGATTGGTTCTCTCTGCTGTGAAATTGCCTGCTGCTGCATTGTGAGGTTTGTTAGGGTTACTCACCATGCCTCCATTGGAAGTTTGTAGCCAAAGGGACCAGATGGTACAGTTTGGCCTGTGTTTTTGCTGAGCCAGGACTGCCATGAGACATCACTTGGATGAATTTGCGATGAGGAGAACTCTCGTTTGCAATGGATGGAGAATCAACCTGTGTGGGCTTTGACACACGGGGGAGGATGTGATGATTGTTCAACCCAGTATTATTTTCATTTGCCTTTAGTTGTGCAGCCATCCTTGCCTGCATGACTGGAATATGCTTCGCCATCAAGTTGGCATTTGCAGGTTTTGTGCCAGATCAATGTTGCGCTCAAGAGCCCATGCTTGCATTGCTTGCATATGAGCAGCCATTGCGAGCTGGTTGTTTGCCATGTTTTGGATGTTTTGGCTGAACCTGTGGTGCCTGCATGGGTCTAGTAACATTTGCAGGCATTAGTTGTCCAATGGCAGAGTAGGCTGGATTGGAGACTTTTGCTCATTCCTCTGTTCAGAGGCTTGCTGATGACCTTGTTCCACCTGTTTTTCACCACGAGTAAAAAATGTTTCAGATGGGTTCTTAGGAAGATGAAGCCTGAGCCTGATTTGGCCAACTGCTATGGACATGAGTTCCTGCATTTTCAAATTTACCACCCGCCATTGGCATGATCCTTTCATGCAGGAGAGCCCAGTGTTCCTATTTTAGCTTGTTGCTGAGTCTGCATTGCACAAAGATGAATTTTGTTTGGGTCGGCCTGGAAAGCATATTGAAGATATGCTTGTTGAATTGGGTTCAAAGCCTGTTGATACAACAACCTTGATTCCTATTCTGTCCGTTCCTGAGAGGAACCATGTTGTCGAGACAAATCAAATACTTGCCTGGGACTGCTGTTTGAGGTTTTTGCATTGAGCCTGGAGAAGAAGCAAAATTGTTCCCTCCTGTAACTCCTTGAAGAGTTCCAGCTGGATAAGGCTATGAAGGGTTTCATTCCCTTCGGGTTTTTTCTAAGTAATTGTTGCTGTAAGGCCTGCATGCACAGTTAGAAATATAAATCAAATGCTACCAAAATTTCCACCTAAAAATGAAAGGTGCAAAATACTCTTGCCCGTAAGGAAATCTTAGAAATAAGCACAATATTCATACAATTCACAAAGTACACCAAAATTGGATTTGGAAACAAGCACCGTGGAAAATAAAAGCGGTCAACCGAGCACTTAGAATTCACCACTGCACCTTAATATTGACAAGAATCTAAAAGAGATAGCAAATAAATGCATGCATGATGCATCTAAAGATTCATTTTCTATGCAAACTGCGCCATTAAAATTTCAGTACAAAAAAAAAATCCTCCATCTAAAATTGCTGCTCAAAAATCAATGCCGGCAATAACCACGACAGATAACAAGAACCATAAAATTTGACAGATTCCACGATGAACCACCAAGTTATGATACTTCTGCAGGGATTATTCCATAATCCCAATAAAAAAAAGGGCTCTTTATTTTTTTTTTCTAAAAAAAAAGTGTGAAGAAATAAAAATATAATAACAATATCCACATAAACTAACAAGGTGGAAAACAACAGACTATGATTAAAACATCACCCAGATAAGGAATACCAACTGCTTAAAACAAAATACCCAATAGCAGGACCCGCGCTTAAGATGTCATTGATCTTCAACTATTAAAACAAACCCCGAGCAAACTCAGATTGCTTGATTACACCTCAAAATAATTTTATAATGCCCTAATCTGTCTCCTATAGATTAAATGCATGCTTAGTGTGCCTCCTTTCCAAACTCGTGATTAATAAAATTTAAAAAAACTAATCAATCACATTGAGTACAACTGGAATTCACTAATCACACATATCAATTAAATCAAATTTGATAAATTGAAAAGAAAAACCTTACCTGCCTAGACTGCTGTATGTTGCTGTTGCTGCTGTACCGAATCAAATCCCAAACTGAAGGTTCCATACAAGCAGGCAGACGAAGTACGAAGGACGGAGGCGATTGCTGCAGTGATGATGTTGGACCCCGCACCGCTCCAGCCGGTCCTACCCCAAACTGGGCCCACCTCCTCCACACACCACCAGATTGAATACAAATTTACCTCTTTAAACCCCAAGTTTATGGCATGAACCAACAAAAAAAAAGACATGCCCGAACAGGAAAAGAAATCGAAAGCTAAAATTGGTGTTGTTAAAAAAATCCCTCCAAAAATTTGAATCGAACTGCAATTTTACCCTCCGATCCAACGTTACAAACAATAAAAAACAGAGCCTGCTTGCTGCCTTTTGAGCCTATCCGTCCACTTTCTCTTCTCTAGGTTTTCGGGATTTTCGCACACTACAAAAAAGGCGAGAATATCTCGGTGAAGTGAACGAGGAATGGATCCTGCAAGAGAGAGAAGGAGGACTGAGCAAGGTGATTGATTGTTTTTCCACTCTCACTGAAACTCGCGATTGGATTTGTCGAGAGAAACAAAAATAAAGAAAGAAACAATAAAAAAGGGTGTTGAGAGGTCAAAACAAACCCTAAAGATTTGTTGGTTTTATTTGGGGTTTTTATTTTTTTATTTTTTTTTAAAAAAGGGGGGGGTTGTAAAATTGGGGTTAGGTAATGTGTGAAGTTTTTTCTGCCTTTTATTTTTATTTATATTCTTATGTTTTAGGGTGGGGTCTACGTGACCACATTGCTGCTACAAGTTTACTACGAAAAGGTAGGGCCTGGTTTAACCGGCAGTTTGGTTATAATTACTGTTTTAGTCTTTCGGTTCATGGGATGTGAGATCTCTAGTTTTAGGTTCCTCCGAGCTCCTTCTATGTGAATGAGTGCCCTGTCAAATATGGTATGAGAATTCCTCGCAGGATTGGTGACATGCGCTGCACTCCACTACTCTACTAACTACAGATCAAAACTATTTTCTAACTTCATAGAGGATGTTTAGGTGCCAGCTGACGTGTCTTAGTTCAAATAATATATTATTTAACTGCTTGTTCGTAAAATATTTTTATTTTATTTAAAAAAAAACTGTATATATAAATTTCTTCAAATACATTCTTGTACGTGAATTAAATTTAAGTTCAAATCAAAAAATTATAAATATATATAATCAAGTAAATCGATATAACTATATGTGTGAATAAATAAATAATTATTAACAATATCTAAAAATAAAATTTTTTAAAATTAGCGAGATAGATGTTGATTAAAATCATTTAATCTCCAAATAGGACTTGATATTTAAAATGTTTGGTTTTGTTAATTTTTTTTTTATTTAGATAATAAAAAAAAAATTTAAAAGAGGGAAAAATAACAAAATAAATAAAAAAATTAAAAAAATAAAAAAACAAAAAAAATTAATATTTTGAAAAATACGTATTAAAATAAAAGGAAAAAGCAAACCAATTATCCCAAGGTTGCACCATTCGTTAAAATTATTATATAAAAATATATTTTTTTATTAAATAATTTTTTTTTTTCAAAAAAAAAATAAAAGCTTTATCTCATATAAAAGATATAAAAAAAATGATAGATAAATCCATAAAAACTCTTTGAATTTAAATGCATGGCCTAAAAAAATAATTATCATTTAAAACAAAGAGGTTCTACAAAACAAATTAAAAAAAGAAATGGGATTAACTAATTTAAATATAAAATTACACAAAAAATGTAAGAGAAAGCCATAAAAAAGAATTAGAAAACAAAAAAAACAAGGGTTAGGCACTCCTCTGCTTAGACCTATCTTGTCAAACTCTATGGGATTGGGCTGCTTAATTATTTTTATTTTTTTTGCAAGTTGAGTGAATATTTGCCGAAAATTTTGTGAAAAAAAATCAGAGGACACAATTTGCCTAAAAAAAAAATAACAATCAAAAAGAGTAAGAAAAAAATTTAATATGAAAAACAAATTGACAAACATTACTTGTATTTTTTGGATGGATCAATGTGAACTTCGTGTAAATGAGAGAGAGAAAAGGACTAAAAAAGTTCGTCAGAGGCCTCATCGTCGCTTCTCCATCGACACATATTGCATCCACTAAAAACATGTTTCTAAGACTACTTCTTCTGACATCTAAGGACATTGATTTTATCTAACCTCGAAGGAAGCTATGGGCACCACTAGGGCGTCGACAGTTTTCCCTCGCATACTAGCCACTCGGTTCTGTGTGTGCCATCAACCAAAATGTTTCTACTTCGTTTCATTTCAAATCACCATCACAATTTGTTTTAGTTTAATAGTTGGTCTCTTGAGTGATAATTATTTTAGATCAACTGATTTTTATTTTATTTATTAAATTCAGCATTAACCAAGCATTATAATTTGTTTTTTGATATTTCGATATCTCCATATCTAGGCAATCAAGAGAAAACTATTAAGTCAGATCCAAAATAAAAAGTGATGCAAAAGAATCAAAATAAAAAAAAAAGAAATCAAGTGATCGGGAAAAAAAAGAGCATAAACTTTTTATCTCGGTCCATGCAAATCAGTCCATTGGTATGTTAGAAAAAAATAAAGATTAAATATTTGTCAAGCTTTTAAATTGGTCCCTGAGCTATAATTATCTTAAACTAATAAAATTAAATTTTATTTTTTGTTAGACCGATCATTAACTAAGTGACAAAAATATTTCAATTGGACACTCCATAAAATCTTAGTATGTAGCCATAAAAAACAAAATAATCAAGTCAAATAAAATTTAAATATACATAGAAAAAAAATCATAGGGTCTAGATGAAAAAAAAAAAAGGCAAGGATAAAAAAAGCAAAGAAATCCTCGGTGCGAAATCTATCTTTTAGTTTTTTTTTTTCTTAAATATTGTTGTCCCATTAGAGATTATTTGAGTTTATTAAAATATGGCCATGGAAAGGATTAATGATATCATAAGATACTGTTAAAATATTGCACTGGTTTTGTAAATATATAAATTAAATTAATAATTATATTCCTTTCATGGTTAGCAATAAAAATTCCACTTCCAGGAGACTGGACAGGTATTAAAAATAAAAAAAGGACTCATTTAGTTTGAGATTTACCGGGTTCAGATTTCTATAAACGAAACCTTGTCTGATTAGCTTCCATGATCAAGATATTTTATTTCTTCACAGCAACTACGTAAACATTTATAATTGATACTTATCTTGTTACCTCTCTAAAATACAATAAATAATATATATATATTATTTATTATTTTATGAATGAACGGAATAAGTTGTAAGAACATCACCAGCAAGACAGAAAAGAAGAGAGAAATTGGAACATGTAAATTCGAAGGTTATAGCTTAATTTAAATATACTCTTTAAAATTTACTAATTCTAATTCATCAAAAACGTAGTAGAAAACTTAAAATTAATTATTATATCCAACATTTTATTTATTTATTTCAGTCTACAGTTTTGCATTTTACTGGCTTTAAATTTATCTCAAACATAGTACTACAGGTGGCAATGCAAGAAGTGAAATGGGACAAAGGAGGCCACGTGTTGAATTTTTCTTCTTCTGTAGGGAATATATTCTTACAAGTTAGGCCCATGAGACCAAATCAAAAGTAATCGAAAGTTTTATTTAAGAGCATACCATCAGAATGCGTGCGGGGGTAAGATTGTCCAATCCGGGCATCAATTAAAGAGGATCAGATTTCAAAGAGTCCCTTGCGATGGCCCCACTATATGAATCACTTCCTGGTATAATATTGGACCTTTTTTTTTCCTTTCTTTCCGAGAGGAGCACCGGTAAATTAAAAAAAAAAAAAAAAAAAAAACTAACACAATTCAAAATTTATTTTTTAAAAAACATATCGTGGCAAGGTCGCATACAATATTTACGATTCCAGTCGATTAAAACCCAGCCCCCTTTTTTCTTTTCTTGTTTTTGCTAGAACTCGCCCCCCCCCCTCCTCTCTCCAAACCATGCAATTAGCCATCTCACCAACACGTGATATTATTTTTCCAGTGATGAATTGTTTTTCAATGCATGTCTTTTATGTCTTGATAGATTAAATGAATACTTTACATCGAGTACTATTAGCCAAACTTTACCAATATGTCGAGAGGGAAATGATTTATAACTAGAAGGAGTTACCATGCATTATTTTTATATTGCTGAGATATATTTCCCAAATGTAATGAAATTATGAATTTGGTTTAAATTAAATTAAATTGTTTAATGTAATTATAATTATGTTTGATTGTGAATTGTAAAATTATTATATAATTGACTTGATTGTATTGCTTTTATGGCATGAGATTAAAAAAACATCCCAAGTTCGAATAATATTTTGGACTTGAATTATAAATATCTCAACATGAATAGTTATACTAAATTATGTTATTTTTCTAAATAAATCTTTACAATATTATTCTCTTTATTTTTATTGCAGTGCTATTTAAAAAATAAGTTTTGACAATTAACTAAAAAGGTAGTATTAAAATTATACTAGCGGACATGTTTTAGCAAGGACCTAACTGATCAATAATATATTATGATCATTACTTTCAAGATTTATAGGATTTGTTGGGATACATGTAACTTGATTCGGATATATACATTAATAATAAAATAAAATAAAAAGACCTAACTAAAATATGAAAGAGGTTCCTTAAAATAAAATGTCTTACCATGCTTGCACTCTAATGATAATTTAAGTTGGGGTAAATGACATGGTTCAAAGAGTTCCAAACGCATATTATGGCCTTTGACATTTGCCTAGAGTATGATACTGTTTTTTCATTTCAAAAATAGTAAAAATAATTTTTTTTATTTTAATTTTTATTTAAACAATTATTTTTAGATCTTGATATTAATAAATAAAAAATATTATTTTAATATATTATATATAAAAAACATTTTTTACTATGATTTTCAGCGTTTTATTTAATATAACATTCGTCTATCCACAAAATGTCCTCGCGTAGCTTTACTGCCAGCCACTAAAAATCTAACCAAGATGGTCAACTGTCTACTTCTTATCCACATACGTTCTGCAGTACGTGGCATAATCCATTACTGAAAGAACCATTTGGCAAACTGGATTAGTACTATGTACCTACCACACCATGACCGTAGAGTGAAAACGACGACTCCAAGATCCTTAAAGTCGCTCGAACAGGGTCTGTGCATGTCACCGCAATTTTAATAAATTTTGATTTTTTTCGATTGTGAAAATAATTTTGTCTGCAATAAGCTATTCAAACGAAATACGAGTAAAACCACGGAACGGATAATTTTAACTTAAGGTTCCCTCAATATGGTTAAAATCGCGTTTTCACTCGTTAAAATCATACACTCGTAAAATTGTACGATTTTATGTTGTCAAAACATGCATTACATGTTGAATCGCTTGAAAAAATCGAAAATGGATAATAAAATCGGGTAAAATTGCAAAAATCGGATGAATTTCACGTAAAAATCGCGAGTTCATGACCAATTTTGTGATTTTGAGCCAAAATGAGGTGCTGAAAACAAAACCCCCCTCATGTCCAGCTTTGTCATGACACCTATTGGATTTTTCTTGCACAGTCACGGACTCCCGTGACTGTCTTCACTTCAGGCGAAAATACGCACAATTCTATGTCACAAGTCAATCTTCACAATTCACAACGCCAAAAATACTGTTTCCTACCGAAACAATCCCTAATCTAGCAACCACAAAAGCGACGACAACAATCTCCATCTTCCACAAAAGCGGCCAGCGACAGTGTTCACGCGTACGGGGTGACTCCAGTCTCCACTTCTTCTCTTTCCTCAGTGCTCATGGTCGCGGCTTCCTTTTCTGGTTTATCGTGATTTTAACCATGACGATGGACCACAACGATCTCTTCAACAAACTCACGACTTTGAGCTTCCTCTACAGTCTTCATTAACAGCGGCATGCCGACAATGATCTCCTTTCTTTTCCATCTTCAACAACAACAAGTTACATCGGGCGGTCGGGCCTCTTCACCAGTAGCCGTTCAGCTCATCAATCATTCATCACTTACACTACAGTAGCCGTTCTAGCTCATCCATCATCATCCTTCAACTAGCAGCAGGTGACACCGTTAGTTCATTTTGCCTTCATCATCATCGCTGCAATAGTTTATTTTACCCCTGTAATAGATTTGTATTTTGCCTTGTTAATTGTTAGTTAGTCTGTTACCCTGTAAATCATTTTTGCGGTCTTGTAATTTGTATATGTCTCTATGTTACCCCCCCCCCCCCCCCCCCCCCCCCCCCCCCCCCCTATTTGAATGAATGGAATTTGATCGGGTGAAGAAAAATTATTGAATTAAATGCCACAGTATTATACTATATTTCTTGACTGAATTTAGACTAAATATAACTCGGTGAAAATTGGACTGAAAACTGTTGAATTGGACCTTAATTGAATGCCATTTCAGTATTATAGGACTGAATTTAATTGAACTGAATTGAATTGATTTAATGGGGTGAAAATTGGACTGAAAAATATTAAATTGGACTGAATTTAATGCCATTTCAGTATTAAAGAATTTTATTGGGAGCATGATTTTTTTTTTTGACGTATTTTAAAATTCCATACAATTTTAAGATCCATTTTTTACAATCCGTGTTTATTTAGTACTTTTCATACCGTGTTAAAATCATGATTTAAAAACCTTGGTTCCAGTACAGTTTTCTCTTTACCACCTTAAGCAAAGGCCGGTTTTTAGAGGGGGGTCAATTAATATCAACGTGGAGAAAGGTTGCGCTAGGCAAGATTTTGAAATTGTTGCATCATTAACGCAGAAAATTAGCGTGGAAATTCTAAATTCCTATATCCATTTCCTGCTCTACGGTCTTCGGCAGTTTAGAGGTAGCGATGCTTCATTCCTAGCCATGAAAGTATTAAAATCTTAGAGAACCATAGGAAAAAAACTATATGGCTTCTCACTGGGAAAATTCATTGATCGGCAAATATTAATTCAACTGACGCTGGTTAAGATCAACTGCAAGATGTTCAAGCGGGCATTCAAGGAAAGATAATTTCTCACTTGCTCAACTATATTCTGTAATACAGAGGTTACTTTTCAAGTTGAAATTGGAAAACTAAAGCCAGACTTTTAGAGACAACCAAGCTCTAACACCACAAATCGTTACGGAGACAAGCCGCCTGGAACGGACACAGGAGTAACATATTTTGTATTTGCACATCGTTTCAACAACCACATTTGGAGACATGGTTTGCGCAATGAGGCCTTTGACATTCATCGAGTAAGATGTTTGAATGAATTAGTCCACAGGAACTGGCTGCATGTTCTCGGTTCCTTTCCTCAGATCTTGAAAGAGAACAGATGACAAGTATCGCTCCCCAAAACTTGCATAGAATTGTCTGAAAGTCATACCAGCAACAACTCTTTACTGAGCATTCATACTTAAACATTAATTTACTGGAGTGAAAAAAGAAATTCCCAACTAAATGATGAGGAAGTTTTTGCTTAAATTGATGAAATCCCCATAAACAATTCAAACTGGTAGGCTAACAGCTTCAGGAATCAGAAAAGTCGGATTAACAGCGTTGCCCATCCCGTACAGTGTAAATTGTCAGTAGAAAATTTAAATTCTGTGTTTTTGAGAATTGGAAATATAAGCTGTTCTTACCACTATAAGTTTGCCTTTATTCTCTGGCCATTCTCGCAAGTCTGAGTGCAGCAACTGTGTTGGCTCCGGATGATATTCCCACCTTTCCACAAACCAAAAATAATTGAATAAAATTTAAAACAACAAACAGTACTCTGCCACTGCTCATTTCTTGAAAGCTGATGCGTGTCTTGAAAACTACAAATCCAAGAACCCAAAATTGCAGCCAAAGCTCAATGAAAATCCGAGTCATATACAAAAAATTAAAGCATTGCGCTTTGCATTAGCATATGAGTGCAAGAGGCTGTCAAAGATTAGAAAATCAACCAAATTGTCAACGATAAACTGACTTTGTTAAGAGTAAATACCATAAGGACCTTCTTCCAGTGCCAACCTCCTAGCCATATTTCACAGAATCCTTCGCTACTAAACCTTGCCATTTAATTTTTTCGCTGTCTGTTTGGCATTTCAGAATCTGAAATTGAAAATGCGCTCATTTTAGTTACATTTATTCTCTACCCTTTCCTTCAATTCAGGCGGTACTTACCTCAAGGATCCTTTTCCATTACATCCATGTCCAATTTAATCTGGTTTGATTCCAACCCCCATTGCCGGTAATGTCATGAGGGACCTATTTCAATTGACATAATAATAGAGATTCATCTTCTCCTGTCCATAGCAAGGGTTTTAGCATGGTAATCAAACTCGTCCCAGCCCCGCAGGTCAACCTGATGACCTACAATCCTGGAGCCTTACTTGAGCCGGGTTTGGGCTTTTTGAGCCACTTGAGAGGTTGACCCAGTTCAAAACCCAATGACCTGACTTGGGCTGGGTCATGGGCTGGGATGGGTCTTAGTAAGTATGGATATTTAGTACAGACTTGACATAAGTTTTCAAAATTACATAAGACCAAAATCATAACCCTTCCATCATGTTTTATGCCCTCCATTCCACCTATATTGGTTATTATACCTTAAGCTTAAATAATATTGGAAACAACATTCTACTTCTAAGAAGCAGAGAATATTCTAGCTTTACTCTTTTATAATTCCTTTCTTCCTATTAACAAGAGGAGAAAAGTAAAAACGAAAAGAACTAGAGCAGAGCATGAGGCTCTTACCTGGTTTACCACCATTAAGTACATTTACTCTCCGCAGGCTCATACTCCATAAATCTACAATCATATAAAAATGAAGACAAAAACAATTATGGTGAGAAATAAAAGGAAACATTTATGAACAGCACGTGGCACTGAGGCTGTGAAATAGAACCAGCAAGAATTTAAAATTAGATACCTTAACGTTAGGATTTTGGGATTTGGAGATACTTCCCGACTCCAGAAGACAGTCCCTCCACTGCCTATTCCTTTACAAAGATGTCAACTTTTCCAAGTGAAATCCTCCCATATTTCACGCGGCCTGTAGTTTCGAAGTGGATCTGTTTTTTCCATTTGATTTCTGAAAATCAATCCAATAGTTACAAAATAAGAGAGTTAAAATCCCAAACTTCATCTAAATAATTAACAAACACGAGCACATTGCTCTCGTTAAGACCTTTTAAGCTATGCAATGTCACTGCTATTGTGCGATTAAGTACCTGTGTATTGGTGCAGGATTTGAGAACTGTTGAAGCATGAAAGCACCTGGAGTGGATTCCAAATAGTTCAGAAGCCTTCTTAAACTGTTCCTCCCATTTCCTTAAGCTGGGTCAGTCAGGAATTCACTCAGCTCCAAAAGCTCTCATGTTCACCCTTCTCTCCAAAAACTAGTATAAGAAGGCATGGTTAGAATCATCTTGTACCACTTCATGGCTGCCATAAATGCCATGCTGATCACCATATTACCAGATGTGGGCTCTATCAAATGTCGTTCTAGTATAACATGAATAAACCAAGTTAGAGAAATTCAAAAAATTCAAGCATCTGATTGAAACTATAATTGATCTAAAAGTTTTAGAGCTATGACTATGAGCAAACCTTCCCAGGAGCAATCAAGTTCTTTCCTTTCTGCATCTTCTATCATTGCCAATGCCGGTCTGTGTAGCATAAACATTATGGTTTTTATTTGACCTTAAGGTTTATGATAACATAGGAAAACTTGGAAATAGTTTTGAGTTCTGTGATACCTGTCTTTGATGCTAGAAGTGGGCTGAATCATCTCTTGCTATGGCGGCTATATAAGCTCCACATCCTTCAGTCACTGTTGCTCAGCAAGATACACAAATGGAGTTTTCCCAATGAGCTAAAATATTTTGGGAATTATAAAAAAGAGTGAGTTTGTTTGGAAACAAAATTTGGTACAAAGATTAGAAAATCCACGACACTGAAAATCCACTTTCTTTTTCGTATGAACAACTTTGGTTGAAATAGCTGAAACCTATGTCGACGACTAGTCTTCCCAAACATGGAAGGACGACTTGTCGTTTCCGAGCTGAATAGGCAACGTCTACAGTTAGTTCGTGGCTCGACATTACTGTCGGAAAGAAGAAAATAAGGGACAGTTAGTCAGCGCAGTGATCACTCCGGTGGGCACAGAAAGATGTTTCTATTCATTCTTTATATGAGGATTCTTATTGGACCGAATTATTATATATATATAACGGATATTTGAGGAGGAAAAACATTGAAATCATAAATAAAAAACCCAATGAAAAGAGTACACACTTTACTTGAAGAAAATCGGTTAATAGCAAAGCAGAAAACTATCTGTCATTAATGCGACAGGAATTAAGCAAAGAGATTTTTTTTGGTTAAAAATTAATGATCAATAGTTATGGAGGGGTGGATGGACATACTTGGGAAACTAGCGTCTCTTGATTTTAGTGCCAGGAAGATCTTTAGGCAAATCTCTGATGTCTTTGAGCAAAAGAAGCGGAAGCAGTAGCAGCTTCCGAACGAGGAAGAATCTTTACTCTAATCACCAGCTCGTTACATGTTGGGATTGATGAGGAGTTTGTCTTCAATAAGCTCCATAAAGCAGCCATTTATGGAGGTTTTAACACGGTAGACACTAGCTAGTAACAAATCACACCCAGAAGGTTACTGGAGCGAAAGCCACTAGTTGAAGAAGATAACAGAGTCGGAGTATGAATGGTGGGTTGCGTTGTTAGGAATCATGGGAGACACCTTTTTATAATGTTTTCTGAGAATTCTACTCTCTGGCTTCTACAATTAAAGACGGTCACATTGGACTGTGTGGCACAGTCCTATCATATAAATTTTTAATAATTTTAAAATAACTTACAATTTCTAATTATTAATTAATTAACGATTATTATAAATTCTAAAAATACCTTAAAAATTATAAATTAAAAATCAAACTCACAATCTGACCAAATATATTTTAATTTTTAAAAAATAAAATTTAACTACAAAAACAAATTCTAGATGATCTCCATTTTTTTAAATCACCGTAAACAATGACATCATAACAGCTGCATTATTCCCCGGTGGTAATTTTGGATTTAATTAGCATGTGATGTAAAATGTTTTTTTTTAATGATTTTTAATTTCATAAAAATATTTTTTTATATTATTTTAACATCAAGAAAGAAAAAAAAAAGCAATGCATAGAAAGAAGCCAATAATTGCCCGCCGCGATTAATAGAAGAAAAATCCACGTAATATATAAATGGAAAATATTTATAGATGATTTAATAATAATAATAAAAAATAACATTTATAAGAAGCATGCATAGCTCTAAATGGATTGAAGTGCATGGACTTATCCAATTAATATTTGCACAGACAGACCGATCGTGTTGCGAAAATAATTATTCCACGTGGCGGGCTTTACTCTCGAGTTAATTCATTTAACATGTGGAACTGCGGACCTCTAGGGGGCCTGGTCGATGCTCATGCACTGGAGGTGGCCAGGCGCGCATCGTCTTGGCTGGTTCAAAGATGCTGACGTTTTTTTTTGTTCTTACATGAGCTAAAAAGAAAGCAGAAACGTGAGTGTATTACCAAACCTTCTGCACTTTCGGAAACCTACATTTCCTTTTATAATATGAAGAATTAAAATTACCGTAACATAGGGTTTTAATATGTAATATCTTAAATTGACCACAGCGCAGTTTAACAAGTAAAACTTTACTATCTAAAAGGTGCATCAGTAATAAAGTTTAGAATCAAGAAAATTTAATTGTTTTATAATTTTAAATTCGAGTTATGTAACTGTTAATATTAATAGTAACTGAAAATTTATATAATCATTAATTTTAAGGTTTGAGAGGATTAGTCGAGGGGTACGTATATATATTAGTCCGGACACCCCAAGTGAATAAAAAAAAAAAAAATTTAAAAATTAACTTTAAAAGGATGTTGTTAAATTTTAAATTAGTCAGGATTATAGATTTTACTCTCTAAAAATTATCAGTTCGAGTCTCACAAATCTTAAGATTACTAAAAATTTACCTGGTTATTAATTTTAAGAAACCTATAAAATTACTCAAGGAAGTGGTTGCAAATGCTTCTCTATAACTTATACAAGTTAGCATAAATACTTAGTATTAATAAGAGATAAAAATATAAATTTAAAATTGGCTGCAACGATGATTCTCTATGTAAAAACATTTGAATGTGATATAAATGACCATAATGAGAACTTTTCCACGTGTCCCCTGCAAACCATAACTTGAGAATTGAGAGGTGGCTCGTGCCCTTGCCTTTTCCAGCTTCAGCGATGCACCAATCCAGCGTTCCGTTCATGGCTTTTCAGGCAAACAAAGGATCTCTTTGGGTGTGTCTTTTTTGAATTGTAACTTGGTTATTTTTTAAAGTAATTTTTATATTAAAATAATTATTTTTATTTTATAAAAAAAAAAAAAAAAAAAAAAAAAAAAAAAAAATTGATTTTAAGAATAATAAGTATCAAAACAAATTTAAAATATAAAAAAAATAGTTTTTTAAAATTAAAATTAAAATTTTAAAAAAATAAATTGACCCGCAATTCTAAAAACTACATTAGAAAACCATTGGGCGATACTTTAACACGTGCTCAATTACCTTTTATATTTTTTTACATTTTGGATGGATACATGTGAGTGTGGATAGGAAATATGTCTTATCTGTAGGTCATACCGGAAAGGAAAAAAGTAGTGCAATTCATCCTCAATGTTGGTAGGTGGGCCTTCAGCATTTAGCGGGGGGAAGGCCTCATTCTGTTTTTCGCATCGACCAAACACATCTGTTGCCTGTCGGAAAAGGGCAGCGAAATTAAGGCTGCAGCTTAGAATTTATTTTAGAATGCGATAATTAGAAGTATAGTTTTGAAAATCCAAACTGATTAATAAATTGGTCTGGTTATTGAGTTATAAATCAGATGAGTTGACTTGAGTTAAACCGAATCAACTAAAATAAAAAAATTTATTTATAAACCATCTAATTAGATATGGACCTTTACACAACCTTCGAATTATATATATGGGTAAAGCAACCTGTGTAGGCAGAAAGTCACAACAGTACCCCTATGCTACCATGTATGGCTTGCCCTTGGATCCCAAGGCTTGGGAGGCCTATCTACTCAAAGATTTTACATACATGTCTTCTTTTATAAATTTGAGGATTTCGAGCTAGCATCTTCAATTGAATGTTTCATATTACTTATTATATATATTATATATGTATATATATATAAAAGGATGAAACTTGATAGTTTAACGACCTAATTTATTGTTTTTTTTAATTTAGATACAAGGTTTTAAAATATTTTTTAATATTAGTATATCAAAATAATATGAAATTATAAAAAAAAAATTTTCATTTTAAATTATTAAAAAATTTAAGAGAAACGTTCTCCAAACACATCTTGATCATGTCCTTTATTTCAAAGAATGAGTCCAAACAAGGGTAAAGCTATCAAAAAAAATCCAAGTAGAACCCTGCAGTGGTGGTAGTTGCTGTCAAACCACACTTCTATATAATTTTGATTTTTTTAGGTATTATTTTTTAATATTTAAAATAGTTTTCATATGATGAATATAAAATTAAAATCTTAAAAAATAAAAAATATAATTTTTAATATATTTTAAATAATAATTACTTTAAAATCTAATTTTCTACCTCATCAAACTTATAAGCAGAACGACGAACCAAAACAAATACAACGTTCCTGGGCAAACGCATCTCCTCTCGAGGTGGTTTAGCTCATGTTTTTGTTTTTGACAACGTATAAATTTCAATCTTACTTACTGGTAATTTCATCATAACACGATAAAAAAATGTAAGATCATACTAAGATTCGCTCCACTAGAAGCATATGACCATGATGCAGGGAGACACGTGGAAAAGATATATAGTAAATGTACGGGTCAATTTCGGGGCTCTGTTTTTCTTCTTCTTCTTCTATCTAGTTTTTCTATATAGTCATGACAGAGTAGACTTGTCCTATCTATAGACGAATCGACTGTCCTAGAATCATCTTGCAAGTTTTGTGTTATCACGGATTTCAATCCAAATTTCAAGCTGATGCGTTTTTATTTGGCGGTTTTGTGTAGGGCATGATAAATCCCAGGAGTTGATTCGGTCAAGATAGAGCTGAAAGCAATCTTATTAGTTTCTTTTTTTGTTTCTTTTTTTTCCCATTAATTGAGGCATCTGATCAAATGCTAACCAGGGCCTTTGCACAAGACACACACTAGTTACGTGACCGCACGTTGTCGCAGGTTATTTTTTTTCATAAAAAATAAAAATTTAAAAATTTTAGATTTTTCTGTTAAGCTATACCCAAGAAATTTGGATTGTTTTGGGCTGTAACGCCTTGACTTTAAAGTAATCTTGCGCTATAATATTTATAATAACATTAAACTTGCAATGAACCAGGTTTAAGTGAGTCTAACTGCAAACACCGGACCAAAAAATATTGGATTTGACTGCAATGCATGACCTGAAAGTAATTATTTATAATATTAATAATAACATTAAACTTGCTTTTGTTGAACCAAGTTTAAGTGACGTTCTAACTGCAACACCGGACCCAATAATATTGGATGTGGATCTGGATATTAAGGTCGTGTCATAAAAGTGAGATAATTAAATAGATTAATTAAAAAAAAAACAAAGAAAAAAAAAAACAATATGAAGAAAAAACCTAATAAAGAAAAAGAAAAAATTTTGAATTAATTGGGTTAACCCTTTAAACCAGGTTATCCTGTCAAACACAGGATTCGCGTCATGAAAGGTTTTGCTAATTAAATAGAAAAAAAAATAACGGGTTTTCCCAGAATTAACTGGGTTTAACCCCATCCAAACCATTTAATCCATCAAGCCAGGGATACGTGTCATAAAAGTCTGATAATTAAATAGAAAGAAAATTAACTTTAACAAAGCTAAACTAAATGAAAAAAATAATTAAAAAAAAATCCGGGTTAACTCATCAATTCAGGTTTAAAATCAAATCCGGAAATCATATCATGAAAATCTAATAATTACAATAAAAAAATTAACATTAACCAAACTAAATCAACAAAAAAATTCATTAAAAAAAGAAGAGAAAAAAAACAGTTATTATAATATAAATAATTATAATAATAATAATAATAATAATAATAATAA
>JAQIZT010000375.1:0-27863 GCA_029228515.1 Populus alba x Populus x berolinensis | reverse complement strand
AAAAGTAAGTAGGATCTCTGTTCTGATACTTGAAAGTTAGTTTAAATGTTTTAAAATTATAAAGAATAATTTTATTACAAACTAAGTAGGCTCTCTGTTTTGATAGTTGATTGATAGCTTAATTGTATTGAAATTCTAAGACTTTTTTTTTGAAAAAGTAAGTATGATCTCTTATCTGTTTCTTGAAAGATAGTGTAAACGTTTTATAATTATAAAAATTAATTTTTATAAAAAATAAGTTTAGGACCTCTGTTCTGATACTTGAAAGATAGTTTAAATGTTTTAAAATTATAATAATAATTTTTTTTCAATCTAAGTAGGGTCTATGTTTTTGTCTGATAGTTGATTGACAGCTTAAAATGTTTTGAAATTCTAAGACTAATTATATTAGAAAAGTAAGTAGGATCTCTATCCTCTTTCTTGAAAGATAGTTTATAATGTTTTAAAATTATTAAAATAATTTTATTAGAAAAATAAGTAGGATCTCTGTTTATGATAGTTGATTGATAGCTTAAATGTTTTGACATTCTAATACCTATTTTTTTATGAAAAGTAGGTAGGATTCTCTGTTCCTCGTACTTGAAAGATAGTTCTAAATAACGTTTGAAAATTTAAAAATAATTTTTTTAAAAAAATAAGTAGGATCTCTGTTCTGATACTTGAAAGATAGTTTAAATGTTTTAAAATTATAAAAATAATTTTATTACAAAAAAAGTAGGATCTCTGTTTCTGATAGTTGATTGAATAGCTTAAATTGTTTTGAAATTCTAAGAATAATTTTTTTAGAAAAGTAAGTAGGATCTCTTATCCGCTTCTTGAAAGGAATTGTTTAAATGTTTTTAAAATTTTAAAAATAATTTCACTACAAAAACTAAGTAGGATCTCTGTTTCTGATAGTTGATTGATAGCTTAAATGTTTTGAAATTCGAAAACTAATTTTTTAAGAAAACCATAAGTAGGATCTCTGTTCCTCATACTTGAAAGATAGTTTAAATGTTTTAAAATTAGAAAAATAATTTTTTTAAAAAAAGTAAGTAGGATCTCTGTTCTGATACTTGAAAGATAGTTTAAATGTTTTAAAATTATAAAAATAATTTTATTTTACAAAAACTAAGTAGGATCTCTGTTTCTGATAGTTGATTGATAGCTTAATTGTTTTGATATTCTAAGACTATTTTTTAAGAAAATTAAGTAGGATCTCTTATCCTCGTACTTGAAAGATAGTTTAAACTGTTTTTAAAATTATAAAATAATTTTTTAAAAAAATTAAGTAGGACCTCTGTTCTGATACTTGAAAAATCGTTTAAATGTTTTAAAATTATAAAAAAATAATTTTATTACAAAACTAAGTAGGATCTATGTTGTCTGTTAGTTGATTGATAGATTAAATGTTTTGAAATTCTAAGACTAATTTTTTTTGAAAAGTACGTAGGATCTCTTATCCTCTTTCTTGAAAGATTGTTTAAATGTTTTAAGATTATTTAAAATAATTTCTTACAAAACTAAGTAGGATCTCTGTTTCTGATAGTTGAATGATAGCTTAAATGTGTTTGAAAATCGAAAACTAATTTTTTAGAAACATAAGTAGGATCTATGTTCCTTCATACTTGAAAGATTGTTTAAATGTTTTTAAAATTAGAAAACATAATTTTTTAAAAAAAGTAAGTAGGATCTCTGTTTTGATACTTGAAAGATAGTTTTAAAATGTTTTTTAAATTATAAAATAATTTTTATTTTGTTTTACAAAACTAAGGAGGATCTTCTGTTTCTGATAAGTTGGATTGATTGCTTAAATGTTTTGAAATACTTAGGACTATTTTTTTTAAGAAAAAGCTAAGTAGGATCTCTATTCCTCGTACTTGAAAGATAGTTAAAATGTTTTAAAATTATAAAAATAATTATATTTCAAAACTAAGTAGGATCTATGTTTTCGGATAGTTGATTGACAGCTTAAATGTTTTGAAATTCTAAGACTAATTTTTTTAGAAAAGTAAGTAGGATCTATTATTCCCTCTTTCCTGAAAGATAGTTAAAGTGTTTTAAAATTATTTAATTATTTTATTAGAAAACTAAGTAGGATCTCTGTTTCTTGATAGTTGATTGATAGCTTAAATGTTTTGACATTCTAAGACTAATTTTTTATGGAAAAGTAGTTAGGTTCTCTGGTCAACGTAATTGAACGCTAGTTTTAAATGTTTTAAATTTAGAAAAAAATAATTTTTTAAAAAGTACGTAGGATCTCTGTTCTGATACTTGAAAGATAGTTTAAATGTTTTAAAATTATAAAAAATATTTTATTACAAAACTAAGTAGGATCTCTGTTTCTGATAGTTGATTGAGAGCTTAAATGTTTTGATATTCTATGGACTATTTTTTTAGAAAAGTATAAGTATGTATCTCTTATTCCTCTTTCTTGAAAGATAGTTAAAATGTTTTAAAAATTATAAAAATAATTTTTTTAAAAAAATATGTAGGCCTCTGTTCTGATACTTGAAAGATAGTTTTAAATGTTTTAAAATTATAAAAATAATTTTATTACAAAGCTAAGTAGGATCTCTGTTTCTGATAGTTGATTGATAGATTAAATGTTTTGAAATTCTAAGGACTAATTTTTTATAGAAAAGTAAGTAGGATCTCTTATCATCTTTCTTGAAAGATTGTTAAATTGTTTTAAAATTATAATTATTTTTTTAAATAAATTAAAAGTAAGTAGGATCTTTGTTCAGATACTTGAAAGATAGTTTAATTGTTTTGAAATTATAAACTAATTTTATTTCAAAAACTATGTAGGATCAATGTTTCTGATAGTTGATTGAGCTTAAATGTTTGGATATTCTAAGACTTAATTTTTTAGGAAAAGTAAGTAGGATATCTTATCATCTTTCTTGAAAGATAGTTTAAATGTTTTAAAATTATAAAAATAATTTTATTAGAAACTAAGTTGGGATCTCTGTTTCTGATAGTTGATTGATAGCTGTAAAGGTTTTGAAATTCTAAGACTAATTTTTAAGAAAAGTAAGTAGGAACTCTTATCTCGAACTTGGGAAAGATAGTTTAAACGTTTTAAAATTATATAAATAATTTTTTAAAAAAATAAGTAGGACCTCTGTTCTGATACTGGAAAAGATAGTTTAAATGTTTTTAAAATTTTAAAAATAATTTTATTACAAAAACTAAGTAGGATCTCTGTTTCTGATAGTTGATTGATAGATTAAATGTTTTGAAATTCTAAGACTAAATTTTTTAAGAAAAGTAAGTTGGATCTCTTATACTCTTTCTTGAAAGATAGTTTAAATGTTTTAAAATTATAAAATAATTTTATTAAGAAAACTAAGTAGGATCTCTGTTTCTGATAGTTGATTGATAGATTAAATGTTTTGAAATTCTACGACTAATTTTTTAAGAAAAGTAAGGTAGGATCTCTTATCCTCGTAACTTGAAAGATCGTTTAAACGTTTTAAAATTATACATAAAATTTTTTTTAAAAAAATAAGGTAGGACCTCTGTTCTGATACTTGAAAGATAGTTTAAATGTTTATAAAAATTATAAAAAATAAATTTTATTTACAAAACTAAGTAGGTTTTGAAATTCTAAGACTAATTTTTTTTAGAAAAGTAAGTAGGATCTCTTATCCTCTTTCTTGAAAGATTGTTTAAATGTTTTAAAATTATAAAAATAATTTCATTAACAAAACTAAGTAGGATCTCTGTTTCTGATAGTTGATTGATAGCTTAAATGTTTTGAAATTCGAAAAACATAATTTTTTAAGAAACATAAGTAGGATTCTACTGTTCCTAATACTTGAAAGATAGTTTAAATGTTTTAAATTAGAAACAAAATAATTTTTTAAATAAAGTAAGTAGGATCTCTGTTCTGATAATTGAAAGATAGTTTAAATTTTTTAAAATTATAAAAAATAATTTTATTACCAAACATAAGTAGGATCTCTGTTTCAGATTTTTTTTTAGGTGATTGATTGCTTAAATGTTTTGAAAATTCTTTGACTATTTTTTAAGAAAAGTAAAGTAGGATCTCTATTCTCGTACTTGAAAGATAGTTTAAATGTTTTAAAATTATAAAAATAATTTATTTCAAAAATAAGTAGGATCTATGTTTCTCATTAGATGATTGGAGAGCTTAAATGTTATGACATTCTAAGGAAATTTCTTAATGAATAAGTAGGTAGGATCTCTGTTCCTCGTTACTTGAAAGCTAGTTTAAATTGGTTTTAATTTAGAAAAATAATTTTTATAAAAAGTAAGTAGGATCTCTGTTCAGATACTTGAAAGATTAGTTTAAATGTTTTAAAATTATAAAAATAATTTTATTACAAAACTAAGTAGGATCTTTGTTTCTGATAGTTGATTGGATAGCTTAAATGTATTGAAATTCTAAGGACTATTTTTTTTAGAAAAGTAAGTATGAATCTCTTATACTGTTGCTTGAAAGATAGTATTAAACGTTTTAAAAATTTTTATAAAAATAATTTTTTTATAAAAAATAAGTAGCGACCTCTGTTCTGATACTTGAAAGATAGCTTAAAATGTTTTAAAAATTATAAAATTATTTATTTCAAAACTAAGTAGGGTCTATGTTTCTGATAGTTGATTGACGCTTAAATGTTTTTGAAATTTCTAAGACTAAATTTTTTTAGAAAAGTAAGTAGGATATTTATCCTCTTTTTGAAAGATAGTTTAAATGTTTTAAAATTATTAAAATAATTTTATTAGAAACTAAGTAGGATCTCTGTTTCTGATAGTTGATTGATAGCTTAAATGTATTGACATTCTAAGACTAATTTTTTATGAAAAGTAGGTAGGATCTCTGTTCCTCGTACTTGAAAGCTAGTTTAAAACGTTTCTAAAATTATAAAAATAATTTTTTAAAAAAATAAGTAGGATCTATGTTCTGATACTTGAAAGATTAGTTTAAATGTATTTAAAAATTATAAAATAATGTTATTACAAAACTAAGTAGGATCTCTGTTTGGATAGTTGATTGATAGATTAAATGTTTTCAAATGCTAAGACTAATTTTTTTAGAAAAGTAAGTAGGATATCTTATCTATTTCTTGAAAGATATTGTTAATGTTTTAAAATTTTAAAATAATGTCCATTACAAATCTAAGTAGGATCTCTGTTTCTGATAGTTGATTGATAGCTTAAATGTTTTGAAATTCGAAAACTATTTTTTAAAGAAACATAAGTAGGATTCTCTGTTCCTCATTACTTGAAAGATAGTTTAAATGTTTTAAAATTAGAAATAAATAATTTTTATAAAAAAGTTAGTAAGATCTATGTTCTGATACTTGAAAGATAGTTTAAATGTTTTAAAATTATAAAAATAATTTTATTACAAAAATAAGTAGGATCTATGTTTCTGATCGATGATTGATAGCTTAAATGTTTTGAAATTCTAAAGACTATTTTTTTAGAAACGTAAGTAGGATCTCTTATCCTCATACTTGAAAGATAGTTTAAATGTTTTAAAATTAGAAAATTAATTTTTTAAAAAAAAGTAAGTAGGATCTCTGTTTTCCGATTACTTGAAAGATAGTTTAAATGTTTTAAAATTATAAAAATAATTTTATTACAAAACTAAGTTGGATCTCATGTTTCTGATAGTTGAATTGATAGCTTAAATGTTTTGAAATTCTATAGACTATTTTTTTAAGAAAAGTAATGTAGGATCTCTATTCCTGTACCTTGAAAAAGATAGTTTAAATGGTTTTAAAATTTATAAAAATAATTTTATTTCAAAACTAAGTAGGATCTATGTTTCTCGATAGTTGATTGACAGCTTAAATGTTTTGAAATTCTAAAGACTAATTTTTTTAGAAACGTAAGTAGGATCTCTTATCCTCTTTCCTGAAAAGATAGTTGAATATGTTTTAAAATTATAAAATAATTCTTATTAGAAACTAATTCAGGGATCTCTGTTTCTGATAGTTGATTGATAGCTTAAATGTTTTGCAATTCTAAGACTAATTTTTTATGAAAAGCAGGTACGGATCTCTGTTCCTCGTCATTGAAAGCTAGTTTTAAATGTTTTTAAAATTAGAAAAAATAATTTTTTTTTAAAAAAGTAAGTAGGATCTCTGTTCAGATACTTGAAAGATAGTTTAAATGTTTTATAAATAATAAAAATTAATTTTATTACAAAAACTAAGTAGGATCTCTGTTTATGATAAGTTGATTGAGAGCTTAAATGTTTTGAAATTCTAAGACTATTTTTTTAGATAAGTATGTATGATCTCTTATCCTCTTTCTTGAAAGATAGTTTAAACGTTTTAAAATTATAAAAATAATTTTTTTAAAAAAATAAGTAGGACCTCTGTTCTGATACGTGAAAGATAGTATAAATGTTTTAAATTTATATAAATAATTTTATTGCAAACACTAAGAAATAGGGTCTCTGTTTCTGATAGTTGATTGATAGATTAAATGTTTTGAAATTCTAAGACTAATTTTTTTGAGAAAAGTAAGATAGGATCTTTTATCCTCTTTTCTTGAAAGATTGTTAAAATCAAAATGTTTTATTTAAATTATAAAAAATAATTTTCATTACAAAACTAATAAGGAATCTCCTGAGTTTTCTCTGATAGTTGATTAGATAGTCTTAAAATCTGTTTTTGAAATATTCGATAAACTAATTTCTTTAAGCAGAAACATAAAGTAGGATCTCTGTTCCTCCATACTTGAAAGTATACGGTTTTAAAACAAATGTTTTAAAATTAGAAAAATAATTATTTTAAAAAAGTAAGTAGATTCTCTGTTCTGATACCTTGAAAGATTAAGTTTTAAAATGTTTTAAAATTATAAACAAAGTAATTTTATGTACAAAACTAAGTAGGATCATCTGTTTCTGACATAGTTGATTGATCGAGTCTTAAAATTGTTTTGAGAAATTCTAAGACTATTTTTTTTAAGAAAAGGTAAGTATGATCTCTTAATCCTCTTACTTTGAAAGGCATAGATTTAAAAAAAAACGTTTTAAATTTATAAAAATAATTTTTTTAAAAAATAAGTAGGGACCTGTCCTGTTGACTGATTACATTTCGAATAAGATAGTTTAAAAAATGTTTTAAAATTATAAAAATAATTTTATTTACAAAAACTAAGTAGGAGATCTCTGTTTCTTGATACGTTGATTGATAGATCTAAATGTTTTGACATTCTATGACTAATTTTTTTTAGAAAAGTAAAGTAGGATCTCTTATCCTTTTTCTTGAAAGATCGTATAAAGTTGTTTTAAAATTATAAAAAATAATTTCATTACAGAAAACTAAGTAGGGGCTTCTTCTGTTTCTTGATAGTTGATTGATAGCTTTAAATGCTTTAGAAATTCGTAAAGACTTAATTTTAAATTAAGAAACATGTAAAATAGGACATTCTCTGTTCCTATATACTTGAAAGATAGTTTAAATGGGGTTTTTCAAAATTATAGAAAAATTTTTTACAATTTTTTTCTCTTGAAAAAAGTAGAAGTTGGATCTACTTATGTTCTGATACTTGAAAGATAGTTTAAAATGTTTTTAAAATTATAAAAATAATTTATTTCCAAAAACTAAGTAGGATCTCTGTTTCTGATTGAGTTGAGTTGACAAGCTTAAATGTTTTTGAAAATTTCTATGGAACTAACTTTTTTTTTTAAGACAAAACAGCTGGTAAGTAGGGATTTCTCTATCCGCTCGTCCTTGAGAAAGATAGTTTAAATGTTTTAAAATTATAAAAATAATGTTTATTTAAAAAACTAAGTAGGATCTATGTTTCTGATAGTTGATTGATAGCTTAAATGTTTTGGAAATTCTAAAGGACTAATGTTTTTTAAGAAAGAAGTTAAGTATGGGGGGATCTCATTTATAGTGCCTCATACGTTAGAAAGATAGTTTAAAAAAAAAAATAAAACGTTATTAAAAAATTATTTAAGAAATAATTTTATTTTAGAATCTAAGTTGAAGTGATCTCGTGTTCTGATCTGATAGTTGATTGATAGGCTTAAAACTGTTATTAAAATTCTAAGACTAATTTTTTATGACAAAGTAAGTAGGAACCCTTCTCTGTTCCTCGTAGTTGAAAGTATAGTTTAAATGTTTTAAAATTCTCAAGACTAAATAATTTTTTTTAAAAAAGTAAGTAGGAATCTCTGTTCTGATATCTTGAAAGATAGTATAACTTAAAATGGTTTTTAAAAATTATAAAAATAATTTTATTACAAAAACGCTAAGTGTAGAGATATCTGTTTCTTGATAGTTGATTGAGGAGCTTAAAGTGTTTTGAAATTCTAAGACTATTTTTTTAAGAAAAGTAAGTATGATCTCTTATTACCTCGTTTCTTGAAAGAGATAGTTTATAAAAAAGTAAGTAAAATAACGTGTTTAAAATTATAAAAATAAGTTTTTTAAAAAAATAAGTAGGGAACGTCTGTTTCTGATACTTGAAAGATAGTTTAGAAATGTTGTTTAACAAAATTATAAAAATAAATTTTATTTTATATGACACAAAACTAAGTAGGATCTCTGTTGCTTCTGATAGTTGATTTGATAGATATAAATGTTTTATTTTGAAAAATTCTAAGACTATTTTTTTTGTGTACAGGAAAAGTAAGTAGGAGTGATCTCTTATCCTCTTTGCCTTGAAAGATTGTTTAAAAAAGTGTTTTTATAAAAATTAATTAAAAATAATTTCATTACTATTCATTACAAAACTAAGTAGGAGAAAATTCTCCTGTTGTCTGATAGTTGATTGATGAGCTTACAATGGTTATTTGAAATTCGGAAAATAATTTTTTTAAAGAAACATAGAGTAGGATCTATGTGTCCTCCAATACTTTGAAAGATAGTTTTAAATGATTGCATTAAAGAATATAGATAATAAATAAATGTTTGTTTTCTTTTGTGGTTTTTATTTGTGTGTTCTTATTAAAAAACGTAAGTAGGGATCTCTCCGGTTCTGATACTTGAAAGATAGTTTAAATGTTTTAAAATTATAAAAATAATTTTATTACAAAATAAGTAGGATCTCTGTTTCTGATAGTTGATTGATTGCTTAAATGTTTTGAAATTCTTAGACTATTTTTTTAAGAAAAGTAAGTAGGATCTCTATTCCTGTACTTGAAAGATAGTTTAAATGTTTTAAATTATAAAAATAATTTTTATTTCAAAACTAAGTAGGATCTATGTTTCTGATAGTTGATTGACAGCTTAAATGTTTGAAATTCTAAAGACTAATTTTTTTAGAAAAGTAAGTAGGATCTCTTATCATATTCCTGAAAGATAGTTTAAATGTTTTAAAATTATTAAATAATTTTATTAGAAAACTAAGTAGGATCTCTGTTTCTGATAGTTGATTGATAGCTTAAATGTTTTGACATTCTAAGACTAATTTTTTATGAAAAGTAGGTAGGATCTCTGTTCCTCGTACTTGAAAGCTAGTTTAAATGTTTTAAAATTTAGAAAATAATTTTTTTAAAAAGTAAGTAGGATCTCTGTTCTGATACTTGAAAGATAGTTTAAATGTTTTAAAATTATAAAATAATTTTATTACAAAACTAAGTAGGATCTCTGTTTCTGATAGTTGATTGAGAGCTTAAATGTTTTGAAATACTAAGACTATTTTTTTAAGAAAAGTAAGTATGATCTCTTATCCTTTTCTTGAAAGATAGTTTAAACGTTTTAAAATTATAAAAATAATTTTTTTTAAAAAATAAGTAGGACCTCTGTTCTGATACTTGAAAGATAGTTTAAATGTTTTAAAATTATAAAAATAATTTTTTTACAAAACTAAGTAGGATCTCTGTTTCTGATAGTTGATAGATAGATTAAATGTTTGTAAATTCTAAGACTAATTTTTTTAGAAAAGTAAGTAGGATCTTTTATCCTCTTTCTTGAAAGATTGTTTAAATGTTTTAAAATTATAAAATTAATTTCATTACAAAACTAAGTAGGATCTCTGTTTCTGATAGTTGATTGATAGCTTAAATGTTTTGAAAATTCGAAACTAATTTTTTAAGAAACATAAGTAGGATCTCTATTCCTCATACTTGAAAGATAGTTTAAATGTTTTAAAATTAGAAAAATAATTTTTTAAAAAAAGTAAGTAGGATCTCTGTTCTGATACTTGAAAGATAGTTTAAATGTTTTAAAATTATAAAAATAATTTTATTACAAAACTAAGTAGGATCTCAGTTTCTGATAGTTGATTGAGAGCTTAAATGTTTTGAAATTCTAAGACTATTTTTTTAAGAAAAGTAAGAATGATCTCTTATCCTCTTTCTTGAAAGATAGTTTAACGTTTTAAAATTATAAAAATAATTTTATTTCCAAAACTAAGTAGGATCTATGTTCTGATAGTTGATTAACAGCTTAAATGTTTTGAAATTCTAAGACTAATTTTTTTAGAAAAGTAAGTAGGATCTTTATCCTCTTCCTTGAAAGATAGTTTAAATGTTTTAAAATTATTAAAATAATTTTATTAGAAAACTAAGTAGGATCTCTGTTTCTGATAGTTGATTGATAGCTTAAATGTTTTGAAATTCTAAGACTAATTTTTATGAAAAGTAGGGTAGGATCTCTGTTCCTCGTACTTGAAAGCTAGTTTAAATGTTTTAAAATTAGAAAAATAATTTTTTAAAAAAGTAAGTAGGATCTCTGTTCTGATACTGAAAGATAGTTTAAATGTTTTAAAATTATAAAAATAATTTTATTACAAAACTAAGTAGGATCTCTGTTTCTGATAGTTGATTGAGAGCTTAAATGTTTTGAAATTCTAAGACTATTTTTTTAAGAAAAGTAAGTAGGATCTCTTATTCTTTTTGAAAGATAGTTTATACGTTTTAAAATTATAAATAATTTTTTTTAAAAAAATAAGTAGGACCTCTGTTCTGATACTTGAAAGATAGTTTAAATGTTTTAAAATTATAAAAATAATTTTATTACAAAACTAAGTAGGATCTCTGTTTCTGATAGTTGATTGACAGCTTAAATGTTTTGAAATTCTAAGACTAATTTTTTTAGAAAAGTAAGTAGGATCTCTTTCCTCTTTCTTGAAAGATTGTTTAAATGTTTTAAAATTATAAAAATAATTTCATTACAAAACTAAGTAGGATCTCTGTTTCTGATAGTTGATTGATAGCTTAAATGTTTTGAAATTCGAAAAACTAATTTTTTAAGAAACATAAGTAGGATCTCTGTTCCTCATACTTGAAAGATAGTTTAAATGTTTTAAAATTAGAAAATAATTTTTTAAAAAAGTAAGTAGGATCTCTGTTTGATACTTGAAAGATAGTTTAAATGTTTTAAAATTATAAAAATAATTTTATTACAAATCTAAGTAGGATCTCTGTTTCTGATAGTTGATTGATTGCATAAATGTTTTGAAATTCTTAGACTATTTTTTTAAGAAAAGTAAGTAGGATCTCTATTCCTGTACTTGAAAGATAGTTTAAATGTTTTAAAATTATAAAAATAATTTTTTTTAAAAAAAATAAGTAGGATATATGTTTCTGATAGTTGATTGACAGCTTAAATGTTTTGAAATTCTAAACTAATTTTTTTAGAAAAGTAAGTAGGATCTCTTATCCTCATTCCTGAAAGATAGTTTAAATGTTTTAAAATTATTAAAATAATTTTATTAGAAAACTAAGTAGGATCTCTGATTCTGATAGTTGATTGATAGCTTAAATGTTTTGACATTCTAAGACTAATTTTTTTATGAAAAGTAGGTAGGATCTCTGTTCCTCGTACTTGAAAGCTAGTTTAAATGTTTTAAATTTAGAAAAATAATTTTTTAAAAAAGTAAGTAGGATCTCTGTTCTGATACTTGAAAGATAGTTTAAATGTTTTAAAATTATAAAAATAATTTTATTACAAAACTAAGTTGGATCTCTGTTTCTGATAGTTGATTGAGAGCTTAAATGTTTTGAAATTCTAAGACTATTTTTTTAAGAAAAGTAAGTATGATCTCTTATCCTCTTTCTTGAAAGATAGTTTAAACGTTTTAAAATTATAAAAATAATTTTTTTAAAAAAATAAGTAGGACCTCTGTTCTGATACTTGAAAGATAGTTTAAATGTTTTAAAATTATAAAAATAAATTTTATTACAAAACTAAGTAGGATCTGTGTTCCTGATAGTTGATTGATAGATTAAATGTTTTGAAATTCTAAGACTTAATTTTTTAGAAATGTAAGTAGGATCTCTTATCCTCTTTCTTGAAAGATTGTTTAAATGTTTTAAAATTATAAAAATAATTTCATTACAAAAACTAAGTAGGATCTCTGTTTCTGATAGTTGATTGAAAGCTTAAATGTTTTGAAATTCGAAAACTAATTTTTTAAGAAACATAAGTAGGATCTCTGTTCCTCATATTTGAAAGATAGTTTAAATGTTTTAAAATTAGAAAAATAATTTTTTTTAAAAAGTAAGTAGGATCTCTGTTCTGATACTTGAAAGATAGTTTAAATGTTTTCAAATTATAAAAATAATTTATTTACAAAACTAAGTAGGATCTCTGTTTATGATAGTTGATTGATTGCTTAAATGTATTGAAATTCTTAGACTATTTTTTTTAAGAAAAGTAAGTAGGATCTCTATTCCTCGTACTTGAAAGATAGTTTACAATGTTTTAAAATTATAAAAATAATTTTATTTCAAAACTAAGTAGGATCTATGTTTCTGCTAGTTGATTGACAGCTTAATGTTTTGAAATTCTAAGACTAATTTTTTTAGAAAAGTAAGTAGGATCTCTTATCCTCTTTCCTGAAAGATAGTTTAAATGTTTTAAAATTATTAAAATAATTTTATTAGAAAACTAAGTAGGATCTCTGTTTCTGATAGTTGATTGATAGCTTAAATGTTTTGACATTCTAAGACTAATTTTTTAAGAAAAGTAGGGTAGGATCTCTGTTCTCGTACTTGAAAGCTAGTTTAAATGTTTTAAAATTAGAAAAATAATTTTTTTAAAAAAGTAAGTAGGATCTCTGTTCTGATACTTGAAAGATAGTTTAAATGTTTTAAAATTATAAAAATAATTTTATTACAAAACATAAGTAGGATCTCTGTTTCTGATAGTTGATTGAGAGCTTAAATGTTTTGAAATTCTAAGACTATTTTTTTAAGAAAAGTAAGTATGATCTCTTATCCTCTTTCTTGAAAGATAGTTTAAACGTTTAGAAAATTATAAAAATAATTTTTTAAAAAATAAGTAGGACCTCTGTTCTGATACTTGAAAGATAGTTTAAATGTTTTAAATTATAAAAATAATTTTATTACAAAACTAAGTAGGATCTCTGTTTCTGATAGTTGATTGACAGCTTAAATGTTTTGAAATTCTAAGACTAATTTTTTTAGAAAAGTAAGTAGGATCTCTATCCTCTTTCTTGAAAGATTGTTTAAATGTTTTAAAATTATAAAAATAATTTAATTACAAAACTAAGTAGGATCTCTGTTTCTGATAGTTGATTGATAGCTTAAATGTTTTGGAAATTCGAAAACTAATTTTTTAAGAAACATAAGTAGGATCTCTGTTCTCATACTTGAAGGATAGTTTAAATGTTTTAAAATTAGAAAAATAATTTTTAAAAAAGTAAGTAGGATCTCTGTTCTGATACTTGAAAGATAGTTTAAATGTTTTAAAATTATAAAAATAATTTTATTACAAACTAAGTAGGATCTCTGTTTCTGATAGTTGATTGATGCTTAAATGTTTTGAAATTCTTAGGACTATTTTTTTAAGAAAAGTAAGTAGCATCTCTATTCCTCGTACTTGAAAGATATTTTAAATGTTTTAAAATTATAAAATTTTTTTTAAAAAAGTAAGTAGGATCTCTGTTCTGATACTTGAAAGATGTTTAAATGTTTTAAAATTATAAAACTAATTTTATTTCAAATCTAAGTAGGATCTATGTTTCTGATAGTTGATTGACAGCTTAAATGTTTTGAAATTCTAAGACTAATTTTTTTAGAAAAGTAAGTAGGATCTCTTATCCTCTTTTCTTGAAAGATAGTTTAAATGTTTTAAATATTATAAAATAATTTTATTAGAAAACTAAGTAGGATCTCTGTTTCTGATAGTTGATTGATAGCTTAAATGTTTTGAAATTCTAAGACTAATTTTGTTAGAAAAGTAAGTAGGATCTCTTATCCTCGTACTTGAAAGATAGTTTAAATGTTTTAAAATTATAAAATAATTTTTTAAAAAAAATAAGTAGGACCTCTGTTCTGATACTTGAAAGATAGTTTAAATGTTTTAAAATTATAAAATAATTTTATTACAAAACTAAGTAGGATCTCTGTTTCTGATAGTTGATTGATAGATTAAATGTTTTGAAATTCTAAAGACTAATTTTTTTAGAAAAGTAAGTAGGATCTCTTATCCTGTTTCTTGAAAGATAGTTTAAATGTTTTAAAATTATAAAAATAATTTTATTAGAAAACTAAGTAGGATCTCTGTTTCTGATAGTTGATTGATAGCTTAAATGTTTTGAAATTCTAAGACTAATTTTTTTAAGAAAAGTAAGTAGGATCTCTTATCCCTCGTACTTGAAAAGATAGTTTAAACGTTTTAAAAATTATAAAAAAAATAATTTTTTTAAAAAATAAGTAGGACCTCTGTTCTGATACTTGAAAGATAGGTTTAAAATGTTTTAAAATTATAAATTAATAAAATTTAATACAAATCCTAAGTAAGGTTTTGAAATTCTTAAGGACTAATTTTTTTTTAGAAAAGTAAGTAGGATCTCTTAACCTCTTTCTTGAACGTATTGTTTAAAATGTTTTAAAAATTATAAAAAATAATTTCATTTACAAAACTAAGTAGGATCTCTGTTTCTGATAGTTTGATTGATAGCTTAACTGGTTTTGAAATTCGAAAACTAATATTTTTAAGAAACATAAGTAGGATCTCTGTTCCTCATACTTGAAAGATAGTTTAAATGTTTTAAAATTATAGAAAATAATTTGTTTTAAAAGTATAGTAGTGATCTCTGTTCTGATACTTGAGAAAGATAGTTTATCTGTTTTAAAAATTATAAAAATATTTTTTTACAAAACTAAGTAGGATCTCTGTTTCTGATAGTTGTGATTGCTTAATTGCTTAAATGGTTTTGAAATTCTTAGACTAAATTTTTAAGGAAAGTAAGTAGCATCTCTATTCCTCGTACTTGAAAGATAGTTTAAATGTTTTAAAAACAAAAAAAATTATAAAAATAAATTTTATTTCAAAACTAAGTAGGATTCTATGGTTTCTGATAGTTGATTGACAGCATTAAATGTTTGATAATTCTAAGAACTAATTTTTTTAGAAAAGTATAGTAGTATCTCTTATCCTTTTTTTGAAAGATAGCTTTAAATGTTTTAAAATTATTAAAATAATTTTTATTAGAAAACTAAGTAGGAATTTTCTCTGTTTCTGATAGTTGATTGATAGCTTAAATGTTTTGACCATTCTTAAGACTAATTTTTTATGAAAAGTAGGTAGGATCTCTGTTCCTCGTACTTGAAAGCTAGTTTAAATGTTTTAAAATTAGAAAAAATAATTTTTTAAAAAAAGTAAGTAGGATTCTCTGTTCTGATACTTGATAAGATAGTTTAACTGTTTTAAAATTATAAAATAATTTTTATTACCAAAAACTAAGTAGGATCTCTGTTTATGATAGTTGATCTGATAGCTTAAATGTTATTGAAATTATAAGACTATTTTTTTTAGAAAAGTAAGTATGATCTCTTATTTCTGTTTCTTGAAAGGATAGTTTAAACGTTTTACAAATTATAAAAATAATTTTTTTAAAAAAATAAGTTAGGACCTCTGTTCTGATACTTGAAAGATAGTTTAAATGTTTTAAAATTATAAATATATTTTATTAGAAAACTTAAGTAGGATCTCTTGTCTTCTGATAGTTGATTGATAGATTCAAATGTTTTGAAATTCTAAGACTAATTTTTTTAGAAAAAGTTAAAGTAGGATCTCTTCTCCTCTTTCTTGAAAGGATTGTTTAAATGTTTTAAAATTATAACAAATAATTTCATTACAAAACTAAAGTAGTGATCTCTGTTTCTGATAGTTGATTGATAGCTTAAATGTTTTGAAATTCGAAAACTAATTTTTTAAGAAACATAAGTAGGATCTCTGTTCTCATACTTGAAAGATAAGTTTAATGTTTTAAAATTAGAAAATAATTTTCTTTAAAAAAAGGTAAGTAGGATCTCTGTTCTGATACTTGAAAGATAGTTTAAATGTTATTTTAAAAATTATAAAAATAATTTTATTACAAAAACTAAGTAGGATCTCTGTTTTCTGATAGTTGATTGATAGCTTAAATGTTTTGAAATTCTAAGACTATTTTTTTAAGAAAAGTAAGTAGGATCTCTTATCATCGTACTTGAAAGATAGTTTAAACGTTTTAAAAATTATATAAAATAAATTTTTTAAAAAAAATAAGTAGGACCTCTGTTCTGGATAATTGAAAGATAGTTAACAATGTTTTAAATAAGAAAAATAATTTTTTTAAAAAAGGTAAAAAAAAGTAGGATCCTCTGTTCTAGATACTTGAAAGGAATAGTTTAAATGTTTTTAAAACTTATAAAAATAATTTTATACAAAACTAAGTAGGATCTCTGTTTCTGATAGTTGATTGAATTGCTTAAATGTTTTGAAATTCTTAGACTACGATTTTTTAAGAAAAGTAAAGTAGAGCATCTCTATTTCCTCGTAACTTGGAAAGATATTTTTAAATGTTTTAAAAATTATAAATTAATTTTTTCTAAAAAGTAAGTAGGATCTATGTTTCGATACTTGAAAGATAGTTTTAAATGTTTTGAAATTATAAAAACTAATTTTATTTCCAAAAACTAAGTAGGATCTATGTTTCTGGATAGTTGATTGACAGCTTAAATGTTTTGAAATTCTAAAACTAATTTTTTTAGAAAAAGTAAGTAGGATCTCTTATCCTACTTTCTTGAAAGATAGTTAAAATGTTTTAAAATTATAAAAATAATTTTATTAGAAAGACTTAAGTAGGATCTCTGTTTCTGATAGTTGATTGATAGCTTAAATATTTTTGAAATTCTAAGACTAATTTTTTAAGAAAAAGTAAGGTAGGATCCTCTTATCCCTCGTACTTGAAAGATAGTTTAAACGTTTTAAAATTATTAAAAATAATTTAAAAAAAAAAATAAGATAGGAACTCTGTTCTTGATACTTGAAAGATAGTTTAAAATGTTTTAAAATTATAAAAATAATTTTTATTACAAAAACTAAGTAGGATCTCTGTTTTGATAGTTGATTGATAGATTAAATGTTTTAAAAATTCTAAAGACTAATTTTTTTAGAAAAGATAAGTAGGATCTCTTATCCTGTTTCTTGAAAGATAGTTTAAAATGTTTTAAAATTATAAAAATTAATTTTATTAGAAAATCCTAAGTAGGATCTCTGTTTCTGATAGTTTGATTTGAGAGCTTAAATGGTTTTGAAAATTCTAAGACTATTTTTTTAGAAAAGGTAAGTATGATCTCTTTATCCTCTTTCTTGAAAAGATAGTTTAAACAGTTTTAAAAATTATACAAAATAATATTTTTTAAAAAATAAGTAGGACCTCTGTTGCTGAATACTTGAAAGATAGTTTAAATGTTTTAAAATTATAAAAATAATTTTTATTACAAAACTAAGTTAGGATCTCGTGTTTCTGATAGGTTGATTTGATTAGAGATAAATGTTTTGAAATTCTCAAGACTAATTTTTTTTTAGAAAAGTAAAGTAGGATCTCTTATCCTCTTTTCTTGAAAGAATTGTTTAAAATGTTTTAAAAATTATAAAAATAATTTCATTACTTTCATTACAAAAACTAAGTAGGATCTATGTTTCTGATAGTTGATTGATAGCTTAAATGTTTTGAAATTCGAGAAACTAATTTTTTAAGAAACATAAGTAGGATCTCTGTTCCTCATACTTGAAAGATTAGTTTAAATGTTTTAAAATTAGAAAAAAATAATTTTTTTAAAAAAGTAAAGTAGGATCTCTGTTCTGATACTTTGAAAGATAGTTTAAATGTTTTAAAATTATAAAAATAATTTTTTTACAAAAACTAAGTAGGGAATCTCTGTTTTCTGATAGGTTGATTGATTGCTTAAATTGTTTTGAAATTCTGTTAGACTAATTTTTTAAGGAAAGTAAGTAGCATCTCTATTCCTCGTACTTGAAAGATAGTTTTAAATTGTTTTAAAATTATAAAAATAATTTTATTTTCAAAAACTAAGTAGGATCTATGTTTTCTGATAGGTTGATTGACAGCTTAAATGTTTTGAAATTCTAAGACTAATTTTTTCTTAGAAAAAGTAAGTAGGATCTCTTATCTTACCCTCTTTCTTGAAAAGATAGTTTAAAATGTTTTAAAAATTATTAAAATAATTTTATTAGAAAACTAAAGTAGGATCTCTGTTTCTAGGATAGTTGATTGATAGCTTTAAATGTTTTGACATTCTAAGACTAATTTTTTATGAAAAGTAGGTAGGATCCTTGTTCCTCGTTACTTGAAAGCTAGTTTAAATGTTTTTTAAAATTAGAAAAATAAATTTTTTTAAAAAAGTAAGTAGGATCTCTGTTCTGATACTTGAAAGATAGTTTAAATGTTTTAAAATTATAAAAATAATTTTATTACAAACTAAGTAGGATTCTCTGTTTCTGTATAGTTGATTGATAGCTTAAATGTTATGAAATTCTAAGACTATTTTTTTTTTAGAAAAGTAAGTATGATCTCTTATTCCTGTTTCTTGAAAGGATAGTTTTAATGTTTTAACATTATAAAAAATAATTTTTTTAAAAAAAATAATGTAGGACCTCTATTCTGATACTTGAAAGATCAGTTTTAAATGTTTTTAAATATTATAAAAATAATTTTATTAGAAAACTAAGTAGGATCTCTGTTTCTGATAGTTGATTGATAGATTAATTGTTTTGAAATTCTAAGGACTAATTTTTTTAGAAAAGTAAGTAGGGATCTCTTATCCTCTTTTTGGAAAGATTGTTTAAATGTTTTAAAAAATTATAAAAAATAATTTCATTACAAAAACTAAGTAGGATCTCTGTTTCTGATAGTTGATTGATAGCTTAAATGTTTTGAAATAGAAAACTAATTTTTTAAGGAAACATAAGTAGGATCTCTGTTCCTCATACTTGAAAGATAGTTTAAATGTTTTAAAAATTAGAGAAAATAATTTTTTTAAAAAAGTAAGTAGGATCTCTGTTCTGATACTTGAAAGATAGTTTAAATGTTTTAAAAATTATAAAAATACTTTTATTACAAAACTATGTAGGATCTCTGTTTCTGAGAGTTGATTGATAGCTTAAATGTTTTTGAAATTCATTAAGGACTATTTTTTTAAGAAAAGTAAGTAGGATCTCTTATCCTCGTACTTGAAAGATAGTTTAACCGTTTTAAAATTATAAAAATTAATTTTTTTTAAAAATAAGTAGGACCTCTGTTCTGATACTTGAAAGATAGTTTAAATGTTTTAAAATTAAAAATATAATTTTATTACAAAACTAAGTGGAATCTCTGTTTCCTGAAATTAAGGTTGATTGATAGATTAAATGTTTTGAAAATTCTAAGGACTAATTTTTTTAGAAAAGTAAGTAGGATCTCTTATCCTACTTTCTTGAAAGATGGTGTAAATGTTTTAAAAATTATAAAAATAATTTCATTACAAAAACTAAGTAGGATCTCTGTTTCTCTGATAGTTGTATTGATAGCTTAAATGTTTTGAAATTCGAAACTAATTTTTTAAGAAACATAAGTAGGATCTCTGTTCCTCATACTTGAAAGAATAGTTTAAAAAGTTTTAAAATTAGAAAAATAATTCTTTAAAAAAAATGTAAGTAGGATCTCTGTTCTGATACTTGAAAGATAGTTTAAATGTTTTAAAATTATAAAAATAATTTTATTACCAAAACTAAGTAGGATCTTCTGTTTCTGATAGTTGATTATGATTGCTTAAATAGTTTTGAAATTCTTAGACTATTTTTTTAAGGAAAAGTAAGTAGGATCTCTATTCCTCGTTACTTGAAAGATAGTTTTAAATGTTTTAAAATTATTAAAAAATAATTTTATTTCAATAACTAAGTATGGATCTAATGTTTCTGATAGTTGATTGACAGCTTAAATGTTTTGAAATTCTAAGACTATTTTTTTAGAAAAGGTAAGTAGGATCTCTTATTCTCATCCCTGAAAGATAGTTTTTAAATGTTTTAAAATTATTAAAAATAATTTTATTAGAAAAATAAGTAGGATCTTCTGTTTTCCTGATAGGTTGATTGATAGACTTAAATGTTTTGGACATTCTAAAGACTAATCTTTTTATGAGAAAGTAGGTAGGAATCTCTCGTTCCTCGTACTTGAGAAAGCTACAGTTCTAAATGTTTTTAAAATTGAGAAAATAATTTTTTTAAAAAAGTAAGTAGGATCTCTGTTCTTGATACTTGCAAGATAGTTTAAATGTTTTAAAATTATAAAAATTAATTTTATTACAAAACTAAGTAGGATCTCTGGTTTCTGATAGTTGATTGAGAGCTTTAATGTTTTGAATTCTAAGACTATTTTTTTAAGAAGAAAATGTAAGTATGGATCTCTTATCCTCTTTCTTGAAATGATAGTTTCAAACGTTTTAAAAATTATAAAATAAATTTTTTTAAAAAAAATAAGTAGGACCTCTGTTCTGATACTTGAAAGATAGTTTAAATGTTTTAAAATTATAAAAATAATTTTATTACAAAACTAAGTAGGATCTCTGTTTCTGATAGTTGATTTGGATCGATTAAATGTTTTGAAATTCCATAAGGACTAATTTTTTTAGAAAAAAAAGTATAGTAGGATCTCTTTTCCTATTTCTTGAAAGATTGTTTAAATGTTTTAAAATTATAAAAATAATTTTCATTTACAAAAACTTAAAGTTCAGGATCTCTGTGTTCTGATAGTTGATTGATAGCTTAAAATGTTTTGAAATTCGGTAAAACTAATTTTTTTAAGAAACATAAGTAGGATCTCTGTTCCTCATACTTGAAAGATAGTTTAAATGTTTTAAAATTAGAAAAAATAATTTTTTTTAAAAGTAAGTAGGATCTCTGTTCTGATACTTGGAAAGATAGTTTATAATGCTTTTCAAATTATAAAAATAATTTTATTACAAAAACTAAAGTGAGGATCTCTCTGTTTCTGATAGTTGATTGATTGCTTAAATGTATTGAAATTCTTAGACTATTTTTTTCAGAAAGTAAGTAGGATCTCTATTCCTCGTTCTTGAAACGATAGTTTAAATGTTTTAAAATTATAAAAAATAATTTTATTTCAAAACTAAGTAGGATCTATGTTTCTGATAGTTGATTGACCGCTTAAATGTTTTGAAATTCTAAAGACTAATTTTTTTAGAAAAAGTAAGTAGGATCTCTTATCCTCTTTCCTGAAAGATAGTTTAAATGTTTTAAATATTATTAAAATAATTTTATTAGAAAACTAAGTTAGGATCTCTGTTTCTGATAGTTGATTGATAGCTTAAAAATGTTCTTGACATTTCTAAGACTAATTTTTTATGAAAAGTGGGTAGGGATCTCTGTTTCCTCGTACTTGAAAGCTAGTTTAAATGTTTTAAAATTGAGAAAAATAATTTGTTTTTAAAAAAAGTAAGTAGGGATCTTCTGTTCTGATACTTGAAAGATAGTTTAAAATGTTTTAAAATTATAAAAAATAATTTTATTACAAAAACTAAGGTAGGATTCTCTGTTTCTGATAGTTGATTGAGAGCTTAAATGTTTTGAAATTCTAAGACTATTTTTTTAAGAAAAGTAAGTAGGATCTCGTGTTCCTCTTTCTTGAAAGATAGTTTTAAATCGTTTTTAAAATTATAAAAATAATATTTTTAAAAAAAATAAGTCAGGACCTCTGTTCTGATACTTGAAAGATAGTTTAAATTGTTTTAAAATTATTAAAAATAATTTTATTACAAAAACTAAGTAGGATCTCTGTTGTTCTGATAGTTGATTTGACAGCTTAAATGCCTTTTGGGAAATTCTAAGACTAATTTTTTTAGAAAAAGTAAGTAAGGATCATCTTATCCTCTTTCTTGAAAGTTTGTTTAAATGTTTTAAAATTATAAAAATAATTTCATTACAAAAACTAAGTAGGATCTCTGTTTCTGACTAGGTTGAGTGATACGATTAAATGTTTTGAAATTCTAAGACTAATTTTTTTAGGGAGAAAAAGTAAGTAGGATCTCTTTATCCGGTTATCTTGAAAGATTAGTTTAAATGTTTTTAAATTATAAAAATAATTTTATTAGAAAAACTAAGTTAGGATCTCTGTTTCTGATAGTTGATTGATAGCTTAAATGTTATGTTTGAAATGTCTAAGGACTATTTTTTTAAGGAAAAGTAAGTAGGATCTCTTTATCCATCGTACTTGAAAGATAGTTTTAAACGTTTTAAAATTATAAAATAAATTTTTTAAAAAAAATAAGTAGGATCTCTGTTCTGATACTTGAAAAGATAGTTTTAAATGTTTTAAAATTATAAAAAATAATATTATTACAAAAACTAAGTAGGTTTTGAAAATTCTAAGACTAATTTTTTTTAGACAAAGTAAAGTAGGATCTCTTATCCTTCTTTCTTGAAAGATTGTTTAAATGTTTTAAAATTATAAAAAATAATTTCATTACAAAAACTAAAGTAGGATTTCTTGTTTCTGATAGTTGATTGATAGCTTAAATGTTTTGACAATTCGAAAAACTAATTTTGGTTTAAGAAAACATAAAAGTAGGATTCTCTGTTCCTCATACTTGAAAAGATAGTTTAAATGTTTTTAAGTAATTAGAAAAATAATTTTTTTAAAAAAGTAAGAAGGATCCTTTGTTCTGATACTTGAAAGATAGTTTAATACTGTTTTAAAATTATAAAAATAATTTTATTACAAAACTAAGTAGGACTCTCTGTTTCTGATAGTTGATTGATTAGATTAATGTTTTGAAATTATAAGACTAATTTTTTTAGAAAAGTAAGTAGGATCTCTTATCCTCTTTCTTGAAAGATTGTTTAAATGTTTTAAAATTATAAAATAATTTCATTTACAAAATCTAAGTAGGATCTCTGTTTCTGCTAGTTGATTGATTGCTTAAATGTTTTGAAAATTCGAAAACTTAATTTTTTAAGAACATAAGTAAGGATCTCTGTTCCTCATACTTGAAAGATAGTTTATAAATGTTTTAAAATTAGAAAAATAATTTTTTAAAAAAAGTAAGTAGGGTTCTCTGTTCTGATAACTTGAAAGATAGTTTAAATGTTTTAAAATTATAAAAAATATTTTTATTACAAAACTAAGTAGGATCTCTCGTTTCTGATAGTTGATTGATTGCTTAAATGTTTTGAAATTCTTAGGACTATTTTTTTAGAGAAAGTAAGTTAGCATCTCTATTCCTCGTACTTGAAAAGATATTTTTTAAATTGTTTTAAAATTATAAAAATTTTGTTTTTTTAAACAAGTAAGTAGGATTCTCCATGTTCTGATACTTGAAAGATAGTTTAAATGTTTGTGAAATTATAAAATAATATTATTTCAAAACTAAAGTAGGAATCTTATGTTTCTGATAGTTGAATTGACAGCTTATAATGTTTTGAAATTCATTAAAACTAATTTTTTTAGAAAAGTAAGTAGTAGGATCTCTTATCCTCTTATCTTGAAAGATCAGTTTAAATGTTTTAAAATTATAAAAATAATTTTTATTAGAAAAACTAAGTAGGATCTCTGTTTCTGATAGTTGATTGATAGCTTAAATGTTTTGAAATTCTCAAAGACTAATTTTTTTAAGAAATGGTAAGTAGGATCTCTTATCCTCGTACTTGAAAGATAGTTTAAATGTTTTAAAATTAATAAAAAATAATTTTATATACAAAAACTAAGTAGGGGGGAAATTTTTCCTATGGGTTTTTTTTTTTTCTGATAGTTGATTGATAGATTAAATGTTTTGAAATTATAAGACTTAAAAAAAAAAAAAAAAAATTTTTTTTAGAAAATGTAAGTAGGATCTCTTATCCTGTTTCTTGAAAGATAGTTTAAAATGTTTTACAATTATAAAAATAATTTTATTAGAAATCTTAAGTAGTGATCTCTGTTTCTGATAGTTGATTGATAGCTTAAATGTTTTGAAATTCTAGAGACTATTGTTTTTTAAGAAAAGTAAGTAGGATATCTTATCCTCGTACTTGAAAGGATAGTTTAAACGGTTATTAAAATTTATAAAAATATTTTTTTTAAAAAAAGTAAGTAAGGATCTCTGTTCTGATACTTGAAAGATAAGTTTAAATGTTTTACAATTATAAAAATAATTTTATTACATAAACTAAGTAGGTTTTGAAAATTCTAAGACTAATTTTTTTAGAAAAGTATGTAGGATCTCTTATCCCTCTTTCTTGGAAGATTGGTTGTAAATGTTTTAAAATTATAAAGTTTTCGCTCATTACAAAACTAAGTAGGATCTCTGTTTCTGATAGGTTGATTTGACTAGCTTAAATGTTTTGAAATTCGAAAAAACTAATTTTTTAAGAAAACATAAGTAGGATCTCTGTTCCTCCATACTTGAAAGATAGTTTAAATGTTTTTAAAATTTAGAAAAATAATTTTTTTAAAAAAGTAAGTAGGATCTCTGTTCTGATACTTGGAAAAGATAGTTTAAATGTTTTTAAAATTATAAAAAATAATTTTTTTTACAAAAACTAAGTAGGGATCTCTGTTTCTGATAGTTTGATTGATTGCTTAAATGTTTTGAAATTCTTAGACTAATTTTTCTAAGGAAACGTAAGTAGCATCTTTCTATCCTCGTACTTGAAAGGATTGAGTTGTAAATGTTTAAAAATTATAAAAATAATTTTATTTCAAAAAACTAAGTGAGGATCTATGTTTCTGATAGTTGATTGACAGCTTAAATGTTTTGAAATGCTAAAGACTAATTTTTGAGAGAAGTAAGTAGGATCTCTTATCCACTTTCTTGAAAGATAGGTTTAAATGTTTTAAAATTTATTTAAAATAAATTTTATTAGGAAAACTAATGTAGGATCTCTGTTTCTGATAGTGGGATTGATAGCTTAAATGTTTTTTGACATTCTTAGACTAATTTTTTTATGAAAAAGTAGGTAGGATCTCTGTTCCTCGTACTTGAAAGCTAGTTTAAAATGTTTTAAAAATTAAGAAAAAATAATATTTTTAAAAAAAAGTTAAGTAGGATCTCTGTTCTGATACTTTGAAAGATATGTTTAAATGTTTTAAAATAACAAAAATAATTTTATTACAAAACTAACGTAGGATCTCTTTTTTATGTTTTTGATAGTTGATTGATAGCTTAAATGTTATGGAAATTTCTAAGGACCTAATTTTTTTTAGAAAAGTAAGTATGATCTCTTATCCTGTGTCTATGAAAGGATAGTTTAAACGTTTTAAACTTATAAAAATAATTTTTTTTAAAAAAATAAGTAGGACCTCTGTTTCTGATACTTGAGAGATAGTTTAAAATGTTTTAAAATTATAAAAATAATTTTATTAGAAAAACTAAGTCGGATCTCTGTTTCTGATAGTTGATTGGATAGATTAAATGTTTTGAAATTCTAAGACTAATTTTTTAAGAAACATAAGTAGGATCTTTGTTCCTCGAAACTTGAAAGATACTTTAAATGTTTTAAAATTATAAACTATGATTTTTAAAATAAATGTAATGTAGGAGCTATGTTCTGGATACTTGAGAAAGATAGTTTAAATGTTTTAAAAAATTATAAAATAAATTTCATTTACTTAAATAAGTAGGATCTCTGTTTCTGATAGTTGATTGATAGCTTAAATGTTTTGAAAATTCGGAAAACTAATTTTTTAAAGAAATCATAAGTAGGATCTCTGTTTCCTCATACTTGAAAGATAGTTTAAATGTTTTAAATTTAAAAAAATATTTTTTTAAAAAGTAGTAAGTAGGATCTCTTTTCTGATACTTGAAAGATAGTTTAAATGTTTTAAAATTATAAAAATAATTTTTATTTACAAAAATAAGTAGGGATCTCTGTTTCTAGATAGTTGATTGATTGCTTAAATGTTTTGGGAAATTCTTAGACTAATTTTTTAGAAAAGAAAGTAGCATCTTAGTCCTCGTACTTGAAAGATATTGTTTAAATGTTTTAAATTTATAAAAATATTTTTTTATAAAAAAGTAAGTAGGATCTCTGTTCTGATACTTGACAAGATAGTTTAAATGTTTTAAAATTATAACAAACTAATTATTTATTTCAAAAACTAAGTAGGATCTATGTTTCTGATAGTTGATTGGACAGCCTTAAATGTTTTGAAATTCTAAGGACTAATTTTTTTTAGAAAAGTAAGTAGGTGATTCTTTATCCTCTTTCTTGAAAGATAGTTTAAATGTTTTAAAATTATAAGAAATAATTTTATTAGAAAAAACTATAGTAGGATCTCTTGTTTTCTGATTAGGTTGATTGATAGCTTAAATGGTTTTGAAATTCTAAGACTAATTTTTTAAGAAAAGTAAGTAGGATCTCTTATCTCGTACTTGAAAGATAGTTTTTTAACGTTTTAAAATTTATAAAAATAATTTTTTTAAAAAATAAGTAGGACTCTATTCTGGATACTTGAAAGATAGTTTAAATGTTTTTTTAAAAATTATAAAAATAATTTTATTACAAACTAAGTAGGATCTCTGTTTCTGATAGTTGATTGATAGATTAAATGTTTTTGAAATTCTAAGACTAAATTTTTTATAGAAAAGTAAGTAGGATCTTCTGTATCCTCTTTCTTGAAAGGATTGTTTAAATGTTTTAAAATTATAAAAATTTTTTCATTACAAAACCACTAAAGTAGGATCTCTGGTTTTTCTGATAGGTTGATTGATAGCTTAAATGTTTTGAAATTCGAAAAACTAATTTTTTAGAAAACATAAGTAGGATATCTGTTCCTCACTACTTGAAAGATTAGTTTACAATGTTTTTAAAATTAGAAAATAATTTTTAAAAAAAAGTAAGTAGGATCTCTGTTCTGATACTTGGAAAAGATAGTTTAAATGTTTTAAATTTATAAAAATAATTTTATTACAAAACCTAAGTAGGATCTCTGCTTTCTGCATTAGAGTTGTTGATTGATTGCTTTAGAATGTTTTGAAATTCTTAGAATAATATTGTTCTTTTAACGAAAAGTAAGTAGGATCTTTATTCCTCAGTACTTGAAAGATAGTTTAAATGTTTTTAAATAAATTATAAAAATAATTTTAATTCAAAACTAAGTCTAGGATCTATGTTTCTGATAGTTGATTGACAGCCTTAAATGTTTTGAAATTCTAAGGACTAATTTTTTTAGAAAAGTAAGTAGGATCTCTTATCCTCTTTCCTGAAAGATAGTTTAAATGTTTTAAAATTATTATAAAATAAGTTTTATTAGAAAACTAATTAGGATCTCTGTTTCTGAGTTAGTTGATTGATAGCTTAAATGTTTTGGACATTCTAAGACTAATTTTTTATGAAAAGTAGGTAGGATCTCTGTCCCGAGTACTTGAAAGCTAGTTTTAAAATGTTTTAAAATTAGGAAAAATAATTTTTTTAAAAAGTAAGTAGGATCTCTGTTCTTGATACTTGAAAGATAGTTTAAATGTTTTAAAATTATAAAAATAATTTTATTAACATAAACTAAGTAGGATCTCTTGTTTCTGATAGCTTGATTGATAGCTTAAAATGTTTTGAAATTCTGAAGACTATTTTTTTTCTGGAAAAGTAAGTATGATCTCTTATCCTGTTTCTTGAAAGATCAGTTTAAAAAGTTTTTAAAATTATAAAAATAATTTTTTT
>JAQIZT010000374.1:25000-27882 GCA_029228515.1 Populus alba x Populus x berolinensis | reverse complement strand
GCTGATTGTCGACGAACATGGGCTTGACGATGGAATGTCGAAGCCAGGCGAGAAAACTCGTCAGGGGCATCAGCGACGAGAACAGGGCTGACGAGGAAATTCGGCAGCGCAAACATTGGGAGCCTGCACGCAGATGTGAATGCGGCAGCGCAGGAATTGGAAGCCTGCACGCAGATGCGAATTCGGCAGCGCGCAAGCCAGACTTGCGGGCGAATTCGGCAGCGCGCAGCAGCTTGTGCAAGTCAATGGGATCGACTTGCACGATCTAAATCTTGGGCGAAAGGACTGTCCAAGGCAGGCGTTTATGACTCAACAGGCTGACGAAGCAAGAGCTGGCAGATGGGGCTGCCATGCGGACATGCTGAATGTGGGAGCACAACTGGGGTGCTGTCCAAGCTGCTGAGATCATGGGTGGAGGGGCCGATATTGGTGGAGAAAGTGCTTCACCAACCCCACTAGAGATATTGGTGGGGAGAATACTCCACTTGTCCTGAAAATAGGGGAGCCACTATGATCATGGGTGAGCCACTAAGGGAAGTGGGAGAGCCACTAATGATGATGGGAAGGTAGTGCTCCACTAGTCCCGAAATTGGGGGATGTTATGTGAAATGGAAGCACCTACTTGCTATAAAAAGGGCTCAAAACCTCTGCTGTGGAAGGAGGCATGCACTGAGGGAAAATCCATCCGCATGTAGAGAAGACATGCGTTGGAGTCCACATGTAGGGAGGCATGCGTTGGGGCAAAGTTCACATGTAGGGGCATGCGAGAACATGTAAATCACAAGTTAGGATTGCTTAGTGTAGCATGCGATTTGTGCATAGCACACATACGGAATTGTGTATAGTTTCCTTAAAGATGAATTAATAAAGGTTGGGAAAGATTTCCTGTAAAGCTTGTTGTGCACTTCTATTAACTTGCTTGTGTTATTCCGCTTGCTTAGTTATTAGGCAAACACGAGTGGGATTGGTGAGGCATGGCTGAGTCTAGCGGGACTAGGCTGCAAAGAACGGATTATTTGCGAGGACAAAAATAACCCCCGTACACCTATCCAATGGAAGTGACGGGTGATGGAGAATTAGGGTTCGATTCCGGAGAGGGAGCCCTGAGAAACGGCTACCAACATCCAAGGAAGGCAAAGCAGGTCGCGCAAATTCCCCAATCCTGACACGGGGAGGTAGTAGACAATAAATAACAATACCGGGCTCTTCGAGTCTGGTAAATGGAATGAGTACAAATCTAAATCCCTTTAACGATGAACCATTGGAGGGCAAATCTGGTGCCAGCAGCCGCGGTAAATTCCAGGCACCAATAGCGTATATTTTAAGTTGTTGGCAGTTAAAAAGCTCTCAGTTGGACTTTGGGTTGGGTCGGGGCCAGGTCCGCCTCAGGTGTGCACCGGTCGCCGTCCGTCCCTTTCTACTCGGCGATGCGCCCCTGGCCTTAACTGGCCGGGTCGTGCGCCGGTGCTGTTCCTTTTGAAGAAATTAAGAGTGCTCAACGCAAGCCTACGCTCTGGATACATTAGCATGGGATAACATCAAAGGATTTTACGATCCTATTGTGTTGGCCTACGGGATCGGAAGTAATGATTAACAGGGACAGTCGGGGGCTTTCGTAAATTTCATAACAGAGGTGAAATTCTTGGATTTATGAAAGACGAACAAACTGCGAAAGGCATTTGCCAAGGATGTTTTCATTAAATGCAAGAACGAAAGTTGGGGCCGTCGAAGACGATCAGATACCGTCCTAGTCTCAACCATAAACGATGCCGACCAAGGGATTGGCGGATGTTGCTATCTAGGACACGCGCCAGCACCTTATGCGAAATCAAAGTTTTTGGGTTTCTGGGGGAGTATGGTCGCAAGGCTGAAACTATAAAGGAAATGACTGAAAAAAAAAAAGGGGCCCCCACCACCAGGAGTGGGAGCCTGCGGCTTAATTTGACTCAACACGGGAAACCTTACCAGTTCCAGACATAGTAAGGATTTGACCAAGACTGAGAGCTCTTTCTTGATCCTATGGGAGGTGGTGAATGGCCGTATCTTAATTTGGTGGAGCGATTTGTTCTTGGTAATTCCGTTTAACTTAACGAGACCTCAGCCCTGCTAACTAGCTATGCGGAGGTGACCACTCCGCGGCCATCTTCATAGAGGGACTATGGCCTTCCAGGCCCAAGGAAGTTTGAGGCAAATAAACAGTGTCTGTGATGCCCTTAGAATTGTTCAGGGCCGCACAGCGCTACCCATGATGAATTCAACGAGTCAATAGCCTTGGCCGACAGGCCCGGGTAAATCTTTGTAAGTTTTCATCGTGATGGGGATAGATCACTGCAATTGTTGGTCTTCAACGAGTGAATTCCTAGTAAGCGCGAGTCATGTCAGCTCGCGTTGACTACGACCCTTGCCCTTAATGTACAAGCAACCGTACACACCGCCCCGTATGCGCTCCTACCGATTGAATGGTCCGGTGAAGTGTTTTCGAAATCGCGGCGACGTGGGCGGTTCGCCGCCGGCGACGTCCGCGAGAAGTCCACTGAACCTTATCATTTAGAGTATAGAAGTCGTAACAAGGTTTCCGTAGGTGAAGCCTGCGGAAGGATCATGTTCGAAACCTGCCATAGCGCAGAACGACCCGCGAACCCGTGGCAAGACAAGCTGGGCTTCGGGGGCACCCGCCCCTCGCGACCTCGGCGGGCCGTGGAGGGACGCGTCTGCGCCCTGCGCGGCTCGCAAACGAACCCCGGCGCGAGAAGCCGCCAAGGAAATTGAGTACTAGGAGCGCGCCCCCGTAGCCTCGGCGTCGGGGGCGTGCCTTCTTCTTTCTGGAGATAGATCTAAACGACTCTCGGCAACGGATATCTCCGGCTCTCGCAATCGATGAA
>JAQIZT010000374.1:12500-20000 GCA_029228515.1 Populus alba x Populus x berolinensis | reverse complement strand
CAGCTGGAGGCCCGTCGGGGAAAATCGGGAAGCGCAGATATGTTGACGAACACGGGCTTGGACGCTGGCCTTACTAAGGCCAGGCAGGAAAATTCCGTCCAGGGGACGCGCTGACGAAACAGGGGCTGTTCAGACACAGCATGCAGTGTTTGGAATCGGCACGCGGCCGACTGGAAATCGGAGAAGTCGGCAGAATCGGCAGCCGGTGCTGGCGATGAGTCAGCGACGATTTATAGTCCCAGGCTTGACGGAAACGGACTGGTGGCCTAGACACACACTGGGGCAGTGGCAGCTATGCCAACAGTGTGGAAAAAAAATCGGCAGCGCAGATTTATTTTGACGAAACATGGGCTGGACGCTGGGCTTGTCCAGGCCAGGCAGGAAAAATCGTCAAGGGGATGCGCTGACGAATGCAGGGGCTGTTCAGACACAGCGGGCAGTGTTGGAAATCGGCAGCGCAGACGAAATGGGAGAAGTCGGCAGAATCGGCAGCCGGATGCTGGCGTATGAGTCTGGACTGTTTATCAGTCCTAGGCGTGACGAAATAGACTGGGGGTGGGCCTAGGCACGCGGCAGCGATGCCAACAGTGGGAAAAATCGGCAGCGCGGAGATCCGCAGCTGGAGGCCCGTCGGGGAAAATCGGCCAGCGCAGATTTGTTGACGAACCAACGGGCATGGAACGCTGGGCTGCGTCGAGGCCAGGCAGGAAAATTCGTCAAGGGGACGCGCTGACGAAAACAGGGGCTGTTACAGACACAGCAGGCAGTGTTGGAATCGGCAGCAGCGGGACGAACGAGGGGCTGTCTCAGAAAAACAAATCGGCAACGTCGGAGAAGGAAAAAAATCGGCAGCGCGGATTTTGTGCAGCTGGAGGCCCCAATCAGCATGGCTGCCCCAGCAACGAAGTCATTCAATTCTCTGCCTCTATCAACATAACTCCCGATGTGTTGTAACGCTATCTTGGAAGAAGGGAGATCTCTTCCTCCCCGCGTCGGACCGGGTGCGGGATTTACCCGGCGGCGTCAGTTTCAAATCACTGCCCCTATCGGCCACAACTGCCTGATGGGGGGGAATTAGATGGCCGGCCAAGGTGGTGAGGGGAGGCCAAAGACCGTGAAAGCAAGAGTTTTCCCGGGGCTCCTCCGGTGGCCGCGGGCATGCGCGCTGTGCCGGTTTTTCTCCCGCATCCCGCCAAGAAAACGTCCATGCTTTCCACGTGAAATCAATCCAGTAAAATTGCCATATTTTTGTGAGGCTGCCAGCCGATTTTGGGGTCCATTCCGGGCCGGTTCCTATTTTTGCGTATTTCCTTGATTTTTAATGGGTAGGAAAATAAAAAAAAATACTTCCTCCCGACCTCGAAAAAAATATCTGGGAGAAAATTTATTAAAGGTGGATTGGATTTTTGCCCACCTATTGAGCAAAAAATTTCAGCTCAATATACCAAGAAATGAATTTTTTAGATGGGGGGTGACAGCTGGGACCCTAGTAGTGTCTGCCCCTGCCAGAGCTGCAATAACACTTATAGCTCTTTAGTGGGGGTGCCCCCGACTATGGCCATGGGGCGCGCTGGCCTGGCGCCCATCAAGGCCATTGCCGCGGGGGATTTGTCGAGGCTGCTGCTACACACGTGGGTGGGCCTCACCGGCCCCGAAGTAAACGCCGCCATCGATGAACCCGTTTTCCGGCCGGCGACTGACTCCGATTTCCGACACCACCGCCCTATAAAAATCACACCGCGCGCAGCCCGCACCGCCGCGCCGGCCCGCGCCCGCTCTGCGCTTGGGCTGGGGCGCTGGGGCCTGAGAGGCCTGGGGCCCTTGGGGGCCCTTGGGCTACTTGGGCGTATTGGCGCTGCCGGCGCTGCGGCGCGGCAATGATTTCCATGCCGCGCTGCGCAAACGGGGGCTGACGCGGGGACAGCACCCTGCTGGCTGGCTATCTTACCCGCGAGGTGGGGGCTTGCCTTCGGGCCTTGCCCCCCCTCTGCGCTCAAATTGCCTTGCCCCCCGCGCGGAGGAGAGGCTACGCACACTCTGCGGCAGCGATGCCCAGCAGTGGGGAAAAAATCGGCAGCGCGCGACAGCCCCCGCTGGCTTTGCCTGTCGTGCCCGCGGCTGGGGGGCTGACCTTCGGGCCCGGGGCAGCGGCAGCGGATGCCAGCAGTGGGAAAAAATCGGCAGCGCGGACAAGCCCCCGCTGGATTGCTGTCGTGCCCGCGGGGGGGCTGCCCTTCGGGCCCGGGGCAGCGGCAGCGATGCCAGCAGTGGGAAAAATCGGCAGCGCGGACAGCCCCCGCATGGCTTGCTGTCGTGCCCGCGGGGGGGCTGCCTTCGGGCCCGGGGCAGCGGGCAGCGAGTGCCAGCATTGGTGAAAAAACTCGGCAGCGCGGATCAGCCCCCGCTGGCTTGCTGTCGTGCCGCGCGGGGGCTGCCTTCGGGCCCGGGGCAGCGGCAGCGATTGCCGAGCAGTGGGATAAAATGCGGCAGCGCGGACAGCCCCGCTGGCTTGCTGATCGTGCCCGCGGGTGGGGCTGCCATCGGGCCCGGGGCAAGCGGCAGCTATGCCAGCAGTGGGAAAAATCGGCAGCGCGGGACAGCCCCCGCGGGCTTGCTGTCGTGCCCGCGGGGGGGGCTGCCTTCGGGCCTCGGGGCAGCGTGCAGCGTGGGGCCAGCAGTGGGAAAAATCGGCAGCGCGGATCAGCCCCCGCTGGCTTGCTGTCGTGCCCGCGGGGGGGCTAGACCTTCGGGCCTCGGGCAGCTAGCGGCAGCGATGCCAGCAGTGGCAAAAAATCGGCAGCGCCGGGACAGCCCCCCGTTCCTGGCCTTCGCTGTCGTGACCGCCGGGGGGGCTGCCTTCGGGCCCGGGGCAGCGTGCAGCGATGCCAGCAGTGGGAAAAAATCGGCAGCGCGTGACAGCCCCCGCTGGCTTTGCTGTGTGCCGGCGAGGGGGGCTCCTTCGGGCCCGGGGGGGACAGAGGCAGCGATGCCAGCATGCGGAAAAAATCGCAGCGCGGACAGCCCCCGCGGCTTTGCTGTCGTGCCGCGGGGGGCTGCCTTGGGCCGGGGCAGCGTGGCAGCCGATGCCAGAGTGGGATAAAAATCGGCAGCGCGGACAAGCCCCCGCTGGCTCTTGCGGTCGGTGCCCGCGGGGGGCTGCTTCGGGCCCGGGGCAGCGGCAGCGATGACCTGCGTGGGAAAAATCGGTCGCGCGGACAGCCCCGCTGGCTTGCATGTCTTGCCCGGCGGGGGGGCTGCCTTCGGGCCGCGGGGCAGCGGCAGCGATGCCAGCAGTGAAAAAATCGGCAGCGCGGACAGCCCCCGCTGGCTTGCTGTCTTGCCGCGGGGGGGGATGCCTTCGTGGCCCGCTGGGGCAGCGGCAGCGATGCCAGCAGGTGGGGAAAAATCGGCTGCGCGGACAGCCCCCGCTGGCTTGCTGTCTTGCCCGCGGGGGGGCTGCCTTCGGGCCCGGGCAGCGGGCAGCGATGCCAGCAGTGGGGAAAAATCGGCAGCCGCGGACCAGACCCCGACTGGTTGCTGTCGTGCCCAGCGGGGGGGCTTGCACTTCGGGCACGGGGGCCGGGCAGCGATGCCTGCAGTGGGAAAAAAATCGGCATGCGCAGGACAGCCCCCGCTGGCTTGCTGTCTTGCCGCGACGGCGGGGGCTAGCCTTCGGGCCCGGGGCCCCTGCGCCTCTTGGGCCCTGCCCCCCGCGCGGGAGAGGCTAGGCGCTGCTGGGGCCAGCCCGACGTCGCCTGTTGGCCCGCGAGCATAAAGCGCGCTGCCGGTTTTCACGCATCCCGCCAAGAAAACGTCGTGCTTTCCTCATGAAAACCAATCCAGTAAAATCAGCCATATTTTTCGTGGAGGCTGCCACCCGAATTTGGGGTCATTTCCGGGCCCGGTTCCTATTTTTTGCGTATTTCCTTGATTTTTAATGGTAGGAAAATAAAAAAAAATACTACCCCCGATAACCTACGAAAAAAAATCTGGGAAAATTTATAAAGTTGGATTGGATTTTTGCAAACATATGTGCAAAATTATCTAGCTCAAATATACCACAGAAATGAAATTTTTTAGAGGGGGGGTGACTAGCTGGGAACCTAGTAGTGTCTACCCCTGCCAGAGCTGGCAATAACACTTATAGCTCGTTTAGGGGGGTGCCACCCTGGCTGGCCATGGGTGCGCGCTGGCTGGCGCCCATAGGACCTGCCGCGGGTGGATTTGTGGGCTGCTGCTATGCTCGGACTAACGTGGGGGGCCTCATTGGCCCGAACCAGTCCTCCAACTGTCCGCCATACCCCCACCACCCCCCGCCCCCCACCTCGATGACCCGTTTCTCTCCGCCCGGCCCCAATCCCCCGCCCGCCCGACCCCCCCCCCGCCACCCCCCCGAATCCTCCCAACCCCCCCGATTTCCGGCCACCGTACCCTGTGACCCCGCTTCCAAATGCCGTGAGGGCGCTTTGGTGGGCAGCTTATCGCGGCTGCGGCGCGCAACGCACGTCTGATTTGCCAGCGCTCGTGCAACCAATAGGCACCCCAAAGCGCCAAAACGGCATGGGCGCGCGACGTCACGATTCCGGCCACCCGTCCTGTGACCCGCATCCAAAGCCGTGGTCGCGTTGGGGCTCTTTTCCGCGGCTGCGGCGCGCACGCACTCTGGATTTGCCAGCGCTCGTGCCAACCAATAGGCAGCCCCAACGCGCCCAACGGCTTGTGCGCGACGTCACTATTCCGGCCCACCGTCCCTGTGACCCGCTCCAAGCCGTTGGGCCGCGTTGGGGGCTTGCTTATCCGCGGGCTGCGGGCGCGCACGTCACTCTGATTTGCCAGCGCTCGTGGCCAAACCAATAGGCAGGCCCCAACGCGCCCAACGGCTTGGCGCGACGTCACGATACCGGGCCACCGTCCTGTGACCCCGATCCAAGAGCCGTTGGGCGCGATGGGTCTGCTTATCCGCGCTGCGGCGCGCACTTGCAAACTAATCTGATTTGCCAGCGCTCGTGCCAACAATAGGCCGCCCCAACGCGCCCAACGGCTGGGCGCCTACGTCAACGATTCCGGCCACCGTCCCCCGCGACCCGCTCCAAGCCGTTGGGCGCGTTGGGGCTGCTTATCCGCGGCTGCGGGGGCGTGGGCACTTAACAAGCAGTGGCGCTCGTGTTCAACACAATGGCCCTGGCAGCTGACGCGCGCTACTCACAGCTTGCCGCGACGTCCCGGTGGCGGATGGCCGGAATCCCTGCCCGTCACCACGCGTCCAAAACCCCCAAGCCGTTGGGCGCGTTGGGGCTGCTTATTCCGCGGTCTGCGGGCGTGGGCACGCACTTAACAGGATTTGCCAGCGCTCGTGCCCAAGGTGCTTAGGCAGCCCCAACGCGTCCCCAAACGGCATTGGCGCTTTACGTAACGTCGACGTCCTGATTCTGGCCACCGCTGCCGTGAACCCGCTCCAAGGCCGTTGGGCGCGTTGGGGCTTGCTTATACCGCGGTCTCGGGTGTGGGGCCTTAAACCAGGATTCCTCCACGCTCGTGCCAAGGTGCTGGCAGCCCCAACAGCGCACCAACGGCTTGGCGCGACGTCACGGCAGCGGTGGCCTCTGCCTGTTCTCCGCTAAGCTGGAGGCCTGGCCGACGTGTCTGGTGCGGACCCATCGCTTAGCATTGGGGATTGCGAGGATGAGCTGTACCGCGTGGGCGAGGCCGTGCATTCAGTTGCTGCGCTCGTGCCAAGGTGCTGGCTCTCCTCACCATACCCAAGCTCCTGCGCGATGTGCCCGCTGCCGAGGCCTGGCCTCCGTCTTCCGAGCTGAGGCAGATGGCCCCCCGAATGATTGTTCCCCTGTTGCTCCCCCCCCGCACCGCGGCCTGTCCCTTCGAGATCCGCCGCGTCCCCCGCGGCTTTGGGTTGCGTGTCCCTTCGAGATCCCCCGCGTCCCCCGCGGCTTGTTGCTTGTCCCTTCGAGATCCTTCGCGACCCCCATGGCGTGTGGGTTGTCCCCTTCGAGATCCCTTTCGCGTCCAGCGGTGCGGGCACGAGCTCTCTCAGGTGTTTCCATTTGCCCTCGTGGCCGTGGTTCGCTCGTCGGGGATTGTTGTCGCGTGTACGCAGATTCGCATGAGCGGTAATTGGGCTGTCCCTGTCGGCAGGACCTCCGGTGCTTGTGCCACCGAACTGTCGGCCTGCTGCCCCCATCACTCTCACCCCAAGGCCTTTGGGTGCCTTGCGGCGAGGCTGGTTTCCTGTGCTGCGTACCCACTTCCGGATGGAATTTTGAATGTGAAGCTGTCCCTCTCCGCCGCGCGCCGTCCCCGGGGGCGCGGGGCGAACCTAGCAGCGGCGCCCGTGTTCCAGTCGAGCGGAATCCCGCCGAACTGGCCCACGCGCGGTCGCTCGTGCTTTCGGATGCGGAACGCGATGCCGGCGCGGGGGCCACCGCCCCTGCGACCGTCCCGTTCGAGCCGCTCGTGCTCGATAAGAAAACGACTTCCTCGCCCGTCTCCGCCCCACGTCTCATGCGGCGACGGGGATCGTGCGGTTCGTGGTTTCGCCAAGGAATGCTACCTGGTTGATCCTGCCAGTAGTCATATGCTTGTCTCAAAGATTAAGGCGATGCATGTGTAAGTATGAACTAAATACAGACTTGTGAAACTGCGAATGGCTCATTAAATCCGTTTATAGTTTTGTTTGATGGTATTTGCTACAGCCGATAACCGTAGTAATTCTAGAGCTAAATACGAGCAACAAACCCCGACTTCTGGAAGGGACGCATTTATTAGATAAAAAGGTCGACGCGGAGTCTGCCCGTTGCTCGAATGATTCTTGATAACTCGACGGATCGCACGGCCATGCGAGCATGGCGACGCAATCATTTCAATTTCTGCCCGAATCAACTTTCGATGGTAGGAAAGAGGCCTACCAATTGTGGTGACGGGGTGACGGAGAATTAGGGTTCGATTCCGGAGAGGGAGCCTGAGAAACGGCTACCACATCCAAGGAAGGCAGCAGGCGCGCAAATTACCCAATCCTCACACGGGGAGGTAAGTGACAATAAATAACAATAACCAGGGCGCTTCGAGTCTGGTAAATCTGGAATGAGAACAATCTACAATTCCCTTAACGAGGATCCAATGGAGGGCAAGTCTGGTGCCAGCAGCCGCGGTAATTCCAGTCTCCAAAAGCGGATATTTAAGTTGTTTGCAGTTAAAAAGCTCGTAAGTTGGACTTTGGGTTGGGTCGGGCCGGTCCGCCTCAGGTGTTCACCGGTCGCCATCTTCCCTTCTACCGGCGATGCTGCTCCTAGGCCTTAACTGGCCGGTGAGTCCGTAGCTCCGGTGCTGTAACCTTGAAGTAAATTAGAGTGCTCAAAGCAAGCCTACGCTCTGGAAAACATTAGCGAATGGTATAACATCATAGGAATTCGATCCTATTGTGTTGGCCTTCGGGATCGGATTAAAGATTAACAGGGACAGTCGGGTGCATTCGTATTTCATAGT
>JAQIZT010000373.1:0-27953 GCA_029228515.1 Populus alba x Populus x berolinensis | reverse complement strand
TTTCGCGCATTCCGATCTCGATTCCCTGTGTTTGCCTGACCTGAAAAATCAGTTTGCACATTTTGAATGGTCTGTGTGATCCCTCTTGAGCATGTATGCTTTCGGTTACTTGTTTTACTTCTAGACTTCTGAGTGCCCCGCACAACGGTGGAGAATAGCTGTTTGGCTCTCGGTTACCAACGGTGAAATTTGTCACGGCTCATTCCGACTGTCTGATTTCCAACGGTTGCCGAACTATTTCAGTTGCCTCTTCGAGATTTTATGGTGATCCCTTTGTGAGCATGTATACTAAGCTTTTGCTAACTCTCTGTTCTACATCAGACTTCTTCTACGCAAAGTCGGCACGGAAACGCCTTGATCTACTGTGTGGACTTTCGCAGGACATGCCAACTTCAGATCTCCCCGTTAGCCGCGAAATTCAGCTTGCTTTTGAATTTTGGGGTGATCCCTCTTGTGCTGTGTGTATGGCTTCTGCTATTTGTTGTCTACATCATCAGGACTTCTTCCGCAAACGCAGGGCATACTGCTTTGACTAGGGTTGAATTTCAGCAGCATTATCACCGACTACAATTCCCCGTTTGAGAACAGTTAAGTTTGCCTCCTGAAGCTTCGGGTGATCCCTGGAGACATTGTATAGCTTCGGCAGAATTGTTATACATCAGACTTCTTTCCCGCAAACGGCGAAACGCCTTTGACTCTGGTTAAATTTCTCGGCATTCGAACAGACTTCGATGTCCCACCGTTGCCGAATATTTCTATTGATCTGCCTTTGAATTTTCTGGTAGATCCCCACTGTGAGCTTGTATGCTTCTCTCTACTTGCTTCTTACATCAGACTTCTTCCAGCGCAAAAGGCGTGGATAAACGCTTTGACTCAAGGAGTGGTAGTTTTAGCGTGGCATTCGCAATTTCAATGCCCCCGGTTGCTGAACGAAATTCGGTTACCTCTTGAATTTCAGGGTGATCCTTGGATAGAGCATGTACTATGCTTCTGCTACTCCCTGTTCTTAATCAGAATGCTTACTTCCGCAAATGCGCTCGAAACCGCTATTGACTCGGTGAGTTTCGCGGCATTCCGACTTCGATGCCCCCGGTTATACCGAAATTCAGTATCACTTTTGAGAATATCATTGGGTGGGATCCCTCTTGAGCATGAGTATTTGCGTCGGCCTACTCTGTTCTACATCAGACTTCTTAACCGCTAAAAACGGCTGGAAACTCGTTGACTCGGTGTATGTTTCGCGGCATTCCGACTTCGTATTCCTATGTTTGGCGGGGAAAATCAGTTTGCCTTTGAATTTTCTATGGTGATCACCTACTTGAGACATGTATGCTTCTGCATACTCTGTTCCTAAATCTGACTTTCTCCTGCAATTGGGGGAGGAATCGCTTTGACTCGGTTGTAGATTTCGCGGCATTCTGGACTCTTCGATTTCCTCCAGTTGCCGAAATTCCAGTTTGAACTCTTGAATCTTTCGCGGTTGCCCCTCTTGAGAATGTTTGCTTCCAGACTTTACTTGTAATCTACATGTCAAGACTTCCTTCCGGCATACGGGGGGGACGAAGACGCCTTGGAATCTGGTTGGTGAGGTTTCGCACTGGGCCCATTCCAATTTCAATAGCCCAACCGGTTGCCGAAATTCGCAGTTCCCTTTTGAATTTCGCGGTGATCTCACATGATTGGCCTTGTCTCGCGCATTACTGCTCCTTCTCCCTAAATCAGACTTCTTCATGGGCTAAATTGGCGAAACAGACTTGAATGGGTTGTGTTTCGACTCGGCTTTCTATCGACTTCGATGCCCACGGTACTCGACAAATTACAGTTCACTTTGATTTTTGGGTGGACTCCCTTCTATTGATCAATGTACTGCTGTCTGAGCTACTTTGTTCTCTACATCAGACTTTATTCCGCAAACAACGGGGGAATAATGCGCTTTGACTAGAGTTGAGTTGCGCGGCATTCCGAACATCTTCGATATTCACATGATTGCCCGAAAATCAGTTGCCTTTGAAGATTTCTTATGGTGATCCCTCTTGAGCATGTATGCTTGGCTAGCTTGTCTTTACATCAGACTTCTTCCCACAGCTACAACTGTCGGACAAACGCTTTGAGTCGCATGGTGCTATTTTGTCATACGGCCATTGTCGAACCTTCGATGACCACCAGGTTGTCCGTAAACATTCTGTTGCCTTTGAATTGTATGGTGGAGTCCCTTTTGAGCATGTATGCTTCTGCTACATTGCTTCTAATACATCAGACTTTCTATCCTCGCAAAACGTAGCGAAACGCTGTGACTCGGTATGAACTGTTCGCGGCTTTCAACTTTCGATTCCCCGTGTTAGCAACGAAATTCTGTTGCCTTTGAATTTTGGGTCTGAACACCTCTTGAGCATGTATGCTTCTGCTAACAGTTGTTTTACATCAGTGCGGTCAACTTTCACTTCCGCCAAAACGAGGAAACGCTTTGCACTCGGTGACTTTTCGCGGCATTTCCGACCTTGATATTCCCCGTTTGCTTGATAAATTTTAGTTGCCTTAGAATTTCGGGGGGATGATCCCTCTTGAGCATGTATGCTTGCTCTGACTACTTGTTACTACATACAGACTTGTTCCGCAGAAACGGGGGTAGGAGCGGAAACGCTCTTGACTCGGGCGTTCAATTTCGCGGCATTACGACATTCGTTATTTGCTCGCACGGTTGCCGATAAATTGAGGTTGCCTTTTCTTGAATTTCTGGTGCACCCCTGCGTGAGCATGTATGCGATTCTGCTACCATTGTTTCTACATCAGACTTCTTAACCTCGCGAAGAGGGAAACGCTTTGAGACTTGCTCGGTGAATTTCGCTGGCTCATCCGACTTTGATTCCCTGTTTGGTGGAAAAAATCAGTTGCCTTTGAATTTCTGGTGATACCTCTTGTGCATGTATGCTCATATCGGTACTTGTTTTACATCAGACTTCTTCACGCTAAACCTGGGCGGAAACGCTCTTTGACTCGGTGAATTTCGCCGGCATTTCCCGACTTCGTTCCCCCTTGCCTTTAGCCCTTTCTGATCCCTCTTCTTTTCTATGATCACACTTCCTACCACTTTTTATAAACCTTTGACTTGGTGAGTTTCGCGGCATTCCGACTTCGATGCCCCGGTCGGGGAAAATCAGTTGCCTTTGATTTTTTCTGGTGAGTCCCTATTGAGCATGAAAGAGCTATCTGCTATTAGAGATTTTACATTCAGACACCACTTCTTCCGCAATGGACGGAAGGAACGCTTTGACTTCGCGTGAATTTCGACTGGCATCTCGTCTACCGCGCACGCCTCGCGCGCTCTCAGTTGCCGAAATTCAGTTAGCCTTTGAGATATCGGGTGACGCCCTGTCTTGACGCATGTATGCTTACGCCTACTTGTTCTAAATCAGAATTCTTGACCGCAAACGAGGTATACGCTTTAGAGAACATCGGTGAAGTTTCGCGGCATTCCGACTATCAACTTCCGCGTTTGCTCGAATAATTTAGTTGCCTTTGATATATTCGGCAGGTAGAGATCCCTCTTGAGCTTGTATGCTGATCGGCTACTTGTTCTCTACATGCTGGACTCTCTTCCGCTATCGGGGAATCGCCTTGACTCGGTCAAATTTTCTTCACTGGCATTCCGATTTCTGATCGACCACCGCGTTGCCGAAAGTGAGTCTGCCTTTGATTTTCTAGGTGATCCCTCTCTTGTGCAGGTATGCGTCTGCCACTACTTGTTCTACATCAGACTTCTTCTCGCAAACGGGGATACTGCGCTTTTGAACTCTGGTGAAATTCGCGGCCAATTCCGACTTCGAAATTCCTGTTTGACCGAGAAAAATCATGTTGCCTTTGAATTTCTGGTGTTACCCCCTCTTGTGCATGTATGCTTCTCGACGTACTTGTTATACATCAGACTTCTTCCGTATCACTACACCCTACCACCCCCCCACCCCCCCCGCCCACCCCCCCAACGGGGGGTGAACGCTTTGTCTCGGTGAAATTTCACTGGCAGATTCCGAATCTTCGATTCCCCAGTATATGCCGAAATTCAGTTTGCCTTTGAATTTATCAGGTGTGCCTTTTTGAGCATGTCAATGCAGTCTGCTTACTTGTTCTACATCAGGATTTCTTCCGCATAACGGCAGGACATGGAAACGCTCTTGACTTGGGGACACTTTCGCTGGCATTCCAACTTTCGTTTCCCCCGATATACGCGGATAATTCCAGTTGCCTTTGAATTTTGCGGTGATCCATCTTGAAGCATGTATGATTTCTGCTACGAGTTAACTACATCAGACTTCTTCCGCCCTAAAGATGCGATAACTGCTTGGACTTCGGTTGACTTTTCGACCGGCATTCCGACTGCGATTCCCCGTTTTGTCGAAATTTAGTTTGCCGCTTTGAATTTAGGGTGATCCCTCTCAGTGTGCAGTTGATTATGCTTCGGCTACTATTAGCCTTGTTCTACATCAGACTTCTATCCGCAAGCGTGGGAGACCAGTGAAGGGTATAAGGAGGTAAACGCTTTGACTCGGTCACATTCGCGCGCATTACCGACTTCTCGATGCCCCCGGTGGTTGCCGAAATTCGTTTGCCTTTGATTTCTCTGATGATCCCACTTGAGCTTGGATGCTTCTGCCTACTATGTTCTACATCAGGACTTCTTCCCGCAATAAATGGTGGAAACGCTTTGTATATCGGTGAGAATTATCGCGGCATTCCAGATCTAGTCCGATTCTCCTTGGTTGCGCGACAATTCAGTTGCCGTTTGGAATTTTCGGGTGATCCCTCTTGAGCATGTATGCTTCCGCTAACTTGTTCTACATCAGACTCTATCTTCCGCACAGAGCGAAACGCTTTGACTCTCAGGTGAATTTCGAGGGCATTCCGACTTCAATTCCCCCGTTTGCCGAATATTTAGCTTACCTATCTGAATTTCGGTTGTTCCCTCTTGAGCATTGTATGCTTTAGGCTGACTTGTTCTACATCAGACTTCTTCCGCAAACGGGCGAAGGAAACGACCCTGCTATGACTTCTGGTACAATTTCGCGCGCATTCCGACTTCGAGGTCCCCGGGTTGCCGAAAAAATTGAGTTGCCTTTGAATTTCTGGTGATCCATCTCTTGAGTTCATGTATGAGATGGTCTGCTAATTGTTCTACATTCAGGGACTTCTTCCGCAATACCGGTTTGGGAATCGCTCTTGACACTCTCTCGTGTGCGATTTTGCGCCGCGGCAATTCCGTGACTTCGATTCCTGTTGCACGAAAACTCTCAGTGTGACTTGTTTGTGAATTTCTGGGTGATCCATCTCCCTTGAGCATGGTAAGGCTTCTGGTACTTCGTTTTACATCAGACTTCCTTTCCGCAAACGGGGATTAACGCTTTGTGCTCGGTGACTTTCACCGCATTGCGACTTCGATTCCCTACCGGTTGACGCACGAATAAATTCAGTTGCCTTTGAATTTATGGTGATTCTTCTTGAATGCATGTATGCCTTCTGCTACTCTGTTTCTACATCAGACTTCGCTTCACGCTCGCAAACGGCGATAACGCTTTGACTCGGTGACTTTTCGCTAGGACATTCCACACTCTCGATTCCCCGTTAGCCGTAAATTCATGTTGCCTTTGAATTTTGGGTGACCCATCATACGTGAGCTTGTAATGCTTTCTGCGTACTTGTATTCTACACTAGACTTCTTACAGCAAAAGCAAGGAATGACGCTTTGAATCGGTGACTTTCGTCGCGGCATTCCGAACTTCGATTCACCCGTTTGCTGATAATTTAGTTGCTCTCTTTGTACATTCGTGAGTGATCCCATCTTTGAGCATTGATATGCACCTCTCGGCTACGTTGTTCTACAACTACAGACTTCTTCCTCGCAAACGGTGGGCCGGGGAAACCGCTTCTGACTCAGGTCAATTTTCGCGGCGCCAGACCAGAGACTTCTGATGCGCCGTGTTGCACGAAATTCAGTTGCCTTTGAATTTTTGCCGGGGGTTTAGATCCACTTGAGCTTGGTATGCTTCTCGCTACATTGCTTCTTCAATCAGACTTCTACTCGCAATAGGTGGAACTCGCTTTGGAAATCTCGCTGTCGCTTTCGCGGCATTCCAACTATCGATTCCCCAGTTAGCCGAAATTCTAGTTGCCTTAGATATTATTGGGTGAATCCCTCTTGAGCCATCGTATGCTTCTGCTACTTGTTCTTACTTCAGATTGATCTTTGCCGCAACGAGGAAGGCGAAGAACGCTTTGGACTCGTCTGAATTTTCGCGGCATTCCGACTTCAATTCCCCGTGTTGCCGAAATTTAGTTGCCTTTGAATTTCGGGTCGATCCCTGTCTTGCGCATGTATGTCGGCTATCGGCTTACTTGTTCTACATCAGACTTCTTCCGTCAAACGGGGGAAACGCTTTGACTCGGTCAAGTTTACGCGCGCAATTCCGACCTATCGATGCCTTCGATAAGTTGCGAAAATTCAGTTGCCTTTTGAATTTCTGCTGTGATCCCACTTGAGCTTGGTGCTTTCTGCTCACTTGAGATCTACAGACCGACTTCTTCCGCAAACGGGGGAAACGCTTTGACTCGGTGAGTTTCGCGGCATTCCGACTTCGATGCCCCGGTTGCCGAAATTCAGTTGCCTTTGAATTTCGGGTGATCCCTCTTGAGCATGTATGCTTCTGCTACTTGTTCTACATCAGACTTCTTCCGCAAACGGCGAAACGCTTTGACTCGGTGAGTTTCGCGGCATTCCGACTTCGATGCCCCGGTTGCCGAAATTCAGTTGCCTTTGAATTTCGGGTGATCCCTCTTGAGCATGTATGCTTCTGCTACTTGTTCTACATCAGACTTCTTCCGCAAACGGCGAAACGCTTTGACTCGGTGAGTTTCGCGGCATTCCGACTTCGATGCCCCGGTTGCCGAAATTCAGTTGCCTTTGAATTTCGGGTGATCCCTCTTGAGCATGTATGCTTCTGCTACTTGTTCTACATCAGACTTTCTTCCGCAAACGGCGAAACGCTTTGACTCGGTGAGTTTCGCGGCATTCCGACTTCGATGCCCCGGTTGCCGAAATTCAGTTGCCTTTGAATTTCGGGTGATCCCTCTTGAGCATGTATGCTTCTGCTACTTGTTCTACATCAGACTTCTTCCGCAAACGGCGAAACGCTTTGACTCGGTGAGTTTCGCGGCATTCCGACTTCGATGCCCCGGTTGCCGAAATTCAGTTGCCTTTGAATTTCGGGTGATCCCTCTTGAGCATGTATGCTTCTGCTACTTGTTCTACATCAGACTTCTTCCGCAAACGGCGAAACGCTTTGACTCGGTGAGTTTCGCGGCATTCCGACTTCGATGCCCCGGTTGCCGAAATTCAGTTGCCTTTGAATTTCGGGTGATCCCTCTTGAGCATGTATGCTTCTGCTACTTGTTCTACATCAGACTTCTTCCGCAAACGGCGAAACGCTTTGACTCGGTGAGTTTCGCGGCATTCCGACTTCGATGCCCCGGTTGCCGAAATTCAGTTGCCTTTGAATTTCGGGTGATCCCTCTTGAGCATGTATGCTTCTGCTACTTGTTCTACATCAGACTTCTTCCGCAAACGGCGAAACGCTTTGACTCGGTGAGTTTCGCGGCATTCCGACTTCGATGCCCCGGTTGCCGAAATTCAGTTGCCTTTGAATTTCGGGTGATCCCTCTTGAGCATGTATGCTTCTGCTACTTGTTCTACATCAGACTTCTTCCGCAAACGGCGAAACGCTTTGACTCGGTGAGTTTCGCGGCATTCCGACTTCGATGCCCCGGTTGCCGAAATTCAGTTGCCTTTGAATTTCGGGTGATCCCTCTTGAGCATGTATGCTTCTGCTACTTGTTCTACATCAGACTTCTTCCGCAAACGGCGAAACGCTTTGACTCGGTGAGTTTCGCGGCATTCCGACTTCGATGCCCCGGTTGCCGAAATTCAGTTGCCTTTGAATTTCGGGTGATCCCTCTTGAGCATGTATGCTTCTGCTACTTGTTCTACATCAGACTTCTTCCGCAAACGGCGAAACGCTTTGACTCGGTGAGTTTCGCGGCATTCCGACTTCGATGCCCCGGTTGCCGAAATTCAGTTGCCTTTGAATTTCGGGTGATCCCTCTTGAGCATGTATGCTTCTGCTACTTGTTCTACATCAGACTTCTTCCGCAAACGGCGAAACGCTTTGACTCGGTGAGTTTCGCGGCATTCCGACTTCGATGCCCCGGTTGCCGAAATTCAGTTGCCTTTGAATTTCGGGTGATCCCTCTTGAGCATGTATGCTTCTGCTACTTGTTCTACATCAGACTTTCTTCCGCAAACGGCGAAACGCTTTGACTCGGTGAGTTTCGCGGCATTCCGACTTCGATGCCCCGGTTGCCGAAATTCAGTTGCCTTTGAATTTCGGGTGATCCCTCTTGAGCATGTATGCTTCTGCTACTTGTTCTACATCAGACTTCTTCCGCAAACGGCGAAACGCTTTGACTCGGTGAGTTTCGCGGCATTCCGACTTCGATGCCCCGGTTGCCGAAATTCAGTTGCCTTTGAATTTCGGGTGATCCCTCTTGAGCATGTATGCTTCTGCTACTTGTTCTACATCAGACTTCTTCCGCAAACGGCGAAACGCTTTGACTCGGTGAGTTTCGCGGCATTCCGACTTCGATGCCCCGGTTGCCGAAATTCAGTTGCCTTTGAATTTCGGGTGATCCCTCTTGAGCATGTATGCTTCTGCTACTTGTTCTACATCAGACTTCTTCCGCAAACGGCGAAACGCTTTGACTCGGTGAGTTTCGCGGCATTCCGACTTCGATGCCCCGGTTGCCGAAATTCAGTTGCCTTTGAATTTCGGGTGATCCCTCTTGAGCATGTATGCTTCTGCTACTTGTTCTACATCAGACTTCTTCCGCAAACGGCGAAACGCTTTGACTCGGTGAGTTTCGCGGCATTCCGACTTCGATGCCCCGGTTGCCGAAATTCAGTTGCCTTTGAATTTCGGGTGATCCCTCTTGAGCATGTATGCTTCTGCTACTTGTTCTACATCAGACTTCTTCCGCAAACGGCGAAACGCTTTGACTCGGTGAGTTTCGCGGCATTCCGACTTCGATGCCCCGGTTGCCGAAATTCAGTTGCCTTTGAATTTCGGGTGATCCCTCTTGAGCATGTATGCTTCTGCTACTTGTTCTACATCAGACTTCTTCCGCAAACGGCGAAACGCTTTGACTCGGTGAGTTTCGCGGCATTCCGACTTCGATGCCCCGGTTGCCGAAATTCAGTTGCCTTTGAATTTCGGGTGATCCCTCTTGAGCATGTATGCTTCTGCTACTTGTTCTACATCAGACTTCTTCCGCAAACGGCGAAACGCTTTGACTCGGTGAGTTTCGCGGCATTCCGACTTCGATGCCCCGGTTGCCGAAATTCAGTTGCCTTTGAATTTCGGGTGATCCCTCTTGAGCATGTATGCTTCTGCTACTTGTTCTACATCAGACTTCTTCCGCAAACGGCGAAACGCTTTGACTCGGTGAGTTTCGCGGCATTCCGACTTCGATGCCCCGGTTGCCGAAATTCAGTTGCCTTTGAATTTCGGGTGATCCCTCTTGAGCATGTATGCTTCTGCTACTTGTTCTACATCAGACTTCTTCCGCAAACGGCGAAACGCTTTGACTCGGTGAGTTTCGCGGCATTCCGACTTCGATGCCCCGGTTGCCGAAATTCAGTTGCCTTTGAATTTCGGGTGATCCCTCTTGAGCATGTATGCTTCTGCTACTTGTTCTACATCAGACTTCTTCCGCAAACGGCGAAACGCTTTGACTCGGTGAGTTTCGCGGCATTCCGACTTCGATGCCCCGGTTGCCGAAATTCAGTTGCCTTTGAATTTCGGGTGATCCCTCTTGAGCATGTATGCTTCTGCTACTTGTTCTACATCAGACTTCTTCCGCAAACGGCGAAACGCTTTGACTCGGTGAGTTTCGCGGCATTCCGACTTCGATGCCCCGGTTGCCGAAATTCAGTTGCCTTTGAATTTCGGGTGATCCCTCTTGAGCATGTATGCTTCTGCTACTTGTTCTACATCAGACTTCTTCCGCAAACGGCGAAACGCTTTGACTCGGTGAGTTTCGCGGCATTCCGACTTCGATGCCCCGGTTGCCGAAATTCAGTTGCCTTTGAATTTCGGGTGATCCCTCTTGAGCATGTATGCTTCTGCTACTTGTTCTACATCAGACTTCTTCCGCAAACGGCGAAACGCTTTGACTCGGTGAGTTTCGCGGCATTCCGACTTCGATGCCCCGGTTGCCGAAATTCAGTTGCCTTTGAATTTCGGGTGATCCCTCTTGAGCATGTATGCTTCTGCTACTTGTTCTACATCAGACTTCTTCCGCAAACGGCGAAACGCTTTGACTCGGTGAGTTTCGCGGCATTCCGACTTCGATGCCCCGGTTGCCGAAATTCAGTTGCCTTTGAATTTCGGGTGATCCCTCTTGAGCATGTATGCTTCTGCTACTTGTTCTACATCAGACTTCTTCCGCAAACGGCGAAACGCTTTGACTCGGTGAGTTTCGCGGCATTCCGACTTCGATGCCCCGGTTGCCGAAATTCAGTTGCCTTTGAATTTCGGGTGATCCCTCTTGAGCATGTATGCTTCTGCTACTTGTTCTACATCAGACTTCTTCCGCAAACGGCGAAACGCTTTGACTCGGTGAGTTTCGCGGCATTCCGACTTCGATGCCCCGGTTGCCGAAATTCAGTTGCCTTTGAATTTCGGGTGATCCCTCTTGAGCATGTATGCTTCTGCTACTTGTTCTACATCAGACTTCTTCCGCAAACGGCGAAACGCTTTGACTCGGTGAGTTTCGCGGCATTCCGACTTCGATGCCCCGGTTGCCGAAATTCAGTTGCCTTTGAATTTCGGGTGATCCCTCTTGAGCATGTATGCTTCTGCTACTTGTTCTACATCAGACTTCTTCCGCAAACGGCGAAACGCTTTGACTCGGTGAGTTTCGCGGCATTCCGACTTCGATGCCCCGGTTGCCGAAATTCAGTTGCCTTTGAATTTCGGGTGATCCCTCTTGAGCATGTATGCTTCTGCTACTTGTTCTACATCAGACTTCTTCCGCAAACGGCGAAACGCTTTGACTCGGTGAGTTTCGCGGCATTCCGACTTCGATGCCCCGGTTGCCGAAATTCAGTTGCCTTTGAATTTCGGGTGATCCCTCTTGAGCATGTATGCTTCTGCTACTTGTTCTACATCAGACTTCTTCCGCAAACGGCGAAACGCTTTGACTCGGTGAGTTTCGCGGCATTCCGACTTCGATGCCCCGGTTGCCGAAATTCAGTTGCCTTTGAATTTCGGGTGATCCCTCTTGAGCATGTATGCTTCTGCTACTTGTTCTACATCAGACTTCTTCCGCAAACGGCGAAACGCTTTGACTCGGTGAGTTTCGCGGCATTCCGACTTCGATGCCCCGGTTGCCGAAATTCAGTTGCCTTTGAATTTCGGGTGATCCCTCTTGAGCATGTATGCTTCTGCTACTTGTTCTACATCAGACTTCTTCCGCAAACGGCGAAACGCTTTGACTCGGTGAGTTTCGCGGCATTCCGACTTCGATGCCCCGGTTGCCGAAATTCAGTTGCCTTTGAATTTCGGGTGATCCCTCTTGAGCATGTATGCTTCTGCTACTTGTTCTACATCAGACTTCTTCCGCAAACGGCGAAACGCTTTGACTCGGTGAGTTTCGCGGCATTCCGACTTCGATGCCCGGTTGCCGAAATTCAGTTGCCTTTGAATTTCGGGTGATCCCTCTTGAGCATGTATGCTTCTGCTACTTGTTCTACATCAGACTTCTTCCGCAAACGGCGAAACGCTTTGACTCGGTGAGTTTCGCGGCATTCCGACTTCGATGCCCCGGTTGCCGAAATTCAGTTGCCTTTGAATTTCGGGTGATCCCTCTTGAGCATGTATGCTTCTGCTACTTGTTCTACATCAGACTTCTTCCGCAAACGGCGAAACGCTTTGACTCGGTGAGTTTCGCGGCATTCCGACTTCGATGCCCCGGTTGCCGAAATTCAGTTGCCTTTGAATTTCGGGTGATCCCTCTTGAGCATGTATGCTTCTGCTACTTGTTCTACATCAGACTTCTTCCGCAAACGGCGAAACGCTTTGACTCGGTGAGTTTCGCGGCATTCCGACTTCGATGCCCCGGTTGCCGAAATTCAGTTGCCTTTGAATTTCGGGTGATCCCTCTTGAGCATGTATGCTTCTGCTACTTGTTCTACATCAGACTTCTTCCGCAAACGGCGAAACGCTTTGACTCGGTGAGTTTCGCGGCATTCCGACTTCGATGCCCCGGTTGCCGAAATTCAGTTGCCTTTGAATTTCGGGTGATCCCTCTTGAGCATGTATGCTTCTGCTACTTGTTCTACATCAGACTTCTTCCGCAAACGGCGAAACGCTTTGACTCGGTGAGTTTCGCGGCATTCCGACTTCGATGCCCCGGTTGCCGAAATTCAGTTGCCTTTGAATTTCGGGTGATCCCTCTTGAGCATGTATGCTTCTGCTACTTGTTCTACATCAGACTTTCTTCCGCAAACGGCGAAACGCTTTGACTCGGTGAGTTTCGCGGCATTCCGACTTCGATGCCCCGGTTGCCGAAATTCAGTTGCCTTTGAATTTCGGGTGATCCCTCTTGAGCATGTATGCTTCTGCTACTTGTTCTACATCAGACTTCTTCCGCAAACGGCGAAACGCTTTGACTCGGTGAGTTTCGCGGCATTCCGACTTCGATGCCCCGGTTGCCGAAATTCAGTTGCCTTTGAATTTCGGGTGATCCCTCTTGAGCATGTATGCTTCTGCTACTTGTTCTACATCAGACTTCTTCCGCAAACGGCGAAACGCTTTGACTCGGTGAGTTTCGCGGCATTCCGACTTCGATGCCCCGGTTGCCGAAATTCAGTTGCCTTTGAATTTCGGGTGATCCCTCTTGAGCATGTATGCTTCTGCTACTTGTTCTACATCAGACTTCTTCCGCAAACGGCGAAACGCTTTGACTCGGTGAGTTTCGCGGCATTCCGACTTCGATGCCCCGGTTGCCGAAATTCAGTTGCCTTTGAATTTCGGGTGATCCCTCTTGAGCATGTATGCTTCTGCTACTTGTTCTACATCAGACTTCTTCCGCAAACGGCGAAACGCTTTGACTCGGTGAGTTTCGCGGCATTCCGACTTCGATGCCCCGGTTGCCGAAATTCAGTTGCCTTTGAATTTCGGGTGATCCCTCTTGAGCATGTATGCTTCTGCTACTTGTTCTACATCAGACTTCTTCCGCAAACGGCGAAACGCTTTGACTCGGTGAGTTTCGCGGCATTCCGACTTCGATGCCCCGGTTGCCGAAATTCAGTTGCCTTTGAATTTCGGGTGATCCCTCTTGAGCATGTATGCTTCTGCTACTTGTTCTACATCAGACTTCTTCCGCAAACGGCGAAACGCTTTGACTCGGTGAGTTTCGCGGCATTCCGACTTCGATGCCCCGGTTGCCGAAATTCAGTTGCCTTTGAATTTCGGGTGATCCCTCTTGAGCATGTATGCTTCTGCTACTTGTTCTACATCAGACTTCTTCCGCAAACGGCGAAACGCTTTGACTCGGTGAGTTTCGCGGCATTCCGACTTCGATGCCCCGGTTGCCGAAATTCAGTTGCCTTTGAATTTCGGGTGATCCCTCTTGAGCATGTATGCTTCTGCTACTTGTTCTACATCAGACTTCTTCCGCAAACGGCGAAACGCTTTGACTCGGTGAGTTTCGCGGCATTCCGACTTCGATGCCCCGGTTGCCGAAATTCAGTTGCCTTTGAATTTCGGGTGATCCCTCTTGAGCATGTATGCTTCTGCTACTTGTTCTACATCAGACTTTCTTCCGCAAACGGCGAAACGCTTTGACTCGGTGAGTTTCGCGGCATTCCGACTTCGATGCCCCGGTTGCCGAAATTCAGTTGCCTTTGAATTTCGGGTGATCCCTCTTGAGCATGTATGCTTCTGCTACTTGTTCTACATCAGACTTCTTCCGCAAACGGCGAAACGCTTTGACTCGGTGAGTTTCGCGGCATTCCGACTTCGATGCCCCGGTTGCCGAAATTCAGTTGCCTTTGAATTTCGGGTGATCCCTCTTGAGCATGTATGCTTCTGCTACTTGTTCTACATCAGACTTCTTCCGCAAACGGCGAAACGCTTTGACTCGGTGAGTTTCGCGGCATTCCGACTTCGATGCCCCGGTTGCCGAAATTCAGTTGCCTTTGAATTTCGGGTGATCCCTCTTGAGCATGTATGCTTCTGCTACTTGTTCTACATCAGACTTCTTCCGCAAACGGCGAAACGCTTTGACTCGGTGAGTTTCGCGGCATTCCGACTTCGATGCCCCGGTTGCCGAAATTCAGTTGCCTTTGAATTTCGGGTGATCCCTCTTGAGCATGTATGCTTCTGCTACTTGTTCTACATCAGACTTCTTCCGCAAACGGCGAAACGCTTTGACTCGGTGAGTTTCGCGGCATTCCGACTTCGATGCCCCGGTTGCCGAAATTCAGTTGCCTTTGAATTTCGGGTGATCCCTCTTGAGCATGTATGCTTCTGCTACTTGTTCTACATCAGACTTCTTCCGCAAACGGCGAAACGCTTTGACTCGGTGAGTTTCGCGGCATTCCGACTTCGATGCCCCGGTTGCCGAAATTCAGTTGCCTTTGAATTTCGGGTGATCCCTCTTGAGCATGTATGCTTCTGCTACTTGTTCTACATCAGACTTCTTCCGCAAACGGCGAAACGCTTTGACTCGGTGAGTTTCGCGGCATTCCGACTTCGATGCCCCGGTTGCCGAAATTCAGTTGCCTTTGAATTTCGGGTGATCCCTCTTGAGCATGTATGCTTCTGCTACTTGTTCTACATCAGACTTCTTCCGCAAACGGCGAAACGCTTTGACTCGGTGAGTTTCGCGGCATTCCGACTTCGATGCCCCGGTTGCCGAAATTCAGTTGCCTTTGAATTTCGGGTGATCCCTCTTGAGCATGTATGCTTCTGCTACTTGTTCTACATCAGACTTCTTCCGCAAACGGCGAAACGCTTTGACTCGGTGAGTTTCGCGGCATTCCGACTTCGATGCCCCGGTTGCCGAAATTCAGTTGCCTTTGAATTTCGGGTGATCCCTCTTGAGCATGTATGCTTCTGCTACTTGTTCTACATCAGACTTCTTCCGCAAACGGCGAAACGCTTTGACTCGGTGAGTTTCGCGGCATTCCGACTTCGATGCCCCGGTTGCCGAAATTCAGTTGCCTTTGAATTTCGGGTGATCCCTCTTGAGCATGTATGCTTCTGCTACTTGTTCTACATCAGACTTCTTCCGCAAACGGCGAAACGCTTTGACTCGGTGAGTTTCGCGGCATTCCGACTTCGATGCCCCGGTTGCCGAAATTCAGTTGCCTTTGAATTTCGGGTGATCCCTCTTGAGCATGTATGCTTCTGCTACTTGTTCTACATCAGACTTCTTCCGCAAACGGCGAAACGCTTTGACTCGGTGAGTTTCGCGGCATTCCGACTTCGATGCCCCGGTTGCCGAAATTCAGTTGCCTTTGAATTTCGGGTGATCCCTCTTGAGCATGTATGCTTCTGCTACTTGTTCTACATCAGACTTCCTTCCGCAAACGGCGAAACGCTTTGACTCGGTGAGTTTCGCGGCATTCCGACTTCGATGCCCCGGTTGCCGAAATTCAGTTGCCTTTGAATTTCGGGTGATCCCTCTTGAGCATGTATGCTTCTGCTACTTGTTCTACATCAGACTTCTTCCGCAAACGGCGAAACGCTTTGACTCGGTGAGTTTCGCGGCATTCCGACTTCGATGCCCCGGTTGCCGAAATTCAGTTGCCTTTGAATTTCGGGTGATCCCTCTTGAGCATGTATGCTTCTGCTACTTGTTCTACATCAGACTTCTTCCGCAAACGGCGAAACGCTTTGACTCGGTGAGTTTCGCGGCATTCCGACTTCGATGCCCCGGTTGCCGAAATTCAGTTGCCTTTGAATTTCGGGTGATCCCTCTTGAGCATGTATGCTTCTGCTACTTGTTCTACATCAGACTTCTTCCGCAAACGGCGAAACGCTTTGACTCGGTGAGTTTCGCGGCATTCCGACTTCGATGCCCCGGTTGCCGAAATTCAGTTGCCTTTGAATTTCGGGTGATCCCTCTTGAGCATGTATGCTTCTGCTACTTGTTCTACATCAGACTTCTTCCGCAAACGGCGAAACGCTTTGACTCGGTGAGTTTCGCGGCATTCCGACTTCGATGCCCCGGTTGCCGAAATTCAGTTGCCTTTGAATTTCGGGTGATCCCTCTTGAGCATGTATGCTTCTGCTACTTGTTCTACATCAGACTTCTTCCGCAAACGGCGAAACGCTTTGACTCGGTGAGTTTCGCGGCATTCCGACTTCGATGCCCCGGTTGCCGAAATTCAGTTGCCTTTGAATTTCGGGTGATCCCTCTTGAGCATGTATGCTTCTGCTACTTGTTCTACATCAGACTTCTTCCGCAAACGGCGAAACGCTTTGACTCGGTGAGTTTCGCGGCATTCCGACTTCGATGCCCCGGTTGCCGAAATTCAGTTGCCTTTGAATTTCGGGTGATCCCTCTTGAGCATGTATGCTTCTGCTACTTGTTCTACATCAGACTTCTTCCGCAAACGGCGAAACGCTTTGACTCGGTGAGTTTCGCGGCATTCCGACTTCGATGCCCCGGTTGCCGAAATTCAGTTGCCTTTGAATTTCGGGTGATCCCTCTTGAGCATGTATGCTTCTGCTACTTGTTCTACATCAGACTTCTTCCGCAAACGGCGAAACGCTTTGACTCGGTGAGTTTCGCGGCATTCCGACTTCGATGCCCCGGTTGCCGAAATTCAGTTGCCTTTGAATTTCGGGTGATCCCTCTTGAGCATGTATGCTTCTGCTACTTGTTCTACATCAGACTTCTTCCGCAAACGGCGAAACGCTTTGACTCGGTGAGTTTCGCGGCATTCCGACTTCGATGCCCCGGTTGCCGAAATTCAGTTGCCTTTGAATTTCGGGTGATCCCTCTTGAGCATGTATGCTTCTGCTACTTGTTCTACATCAGACTTCTTCCGCAAACGGCGAAACGCTTTGACTCGGTGAGTTTCGCGGCATTCCGACTTCGATGCCCCGGTTGCCGAAATTCAGTTGCCTTTGAATTTCGGGTGATCCCTCTTGAGCATGTATGCTTCTGCTACTTGTTCTACATCAGACTTCTTCCGCAAACGGCGAAACGCTTTGACTCGGTGAGTTTCGCGGCATTCCGACTTCGATGCCCCGGTTGCCGAAATTCAGTTGCCTTTGAATTTCGGGTGATCCCTCTTGAGCATGTATGCTTCTGCTACTTGTTCTACATCAGACTTCTTCCGCAAACGGCGAAACGCTTTGACTCGGTGAGTTTCGCGGCATTCCGACTTCGATGCCCCGGTTGCCGAAATTCAGTTGCCTTTGAATTTCGGGTGATCCCTCTTGAGCATGTATGCTTCTGCTACTTGTTCTACATCAGACTTCTTCCGCAAACGGCGAAACGCTTTGACTCGGTGAGTTTCGCGGCATTCCGACTTCGATGCCCCGGTTGCCGAAATTCAGTTGCCTTTGAATTTCGGGTGATCCCTCTTGAGCATGTATGCTTCTGCTACTTGTTCTACATCAGACTTCTTCCGCAAACGGCGAAACGCTTTGACTCGGTGAGTTTCGCGGCATTCCGACTTCGATGCCCCGGTTGCCGAAATTCAGTTGCCTTTGAATTTCGGGTGATCCCTCTTGAGCATGTATGCTTCTGCTACTTGTTCTACATCAGACTTCTTCCGCAAACGGCGAAACGCTTTGACTCGGTGAGTTTCGCGGCATTCCGACTTCGATGCCCCGGTTGCCGAAATTCAGTTGCCTTTGAATTTCGGGTGATCCCTCTTGAGCATGTATGCTTCTGCTACTTGTTCTACATCACACTTCTTCCGCAAACGGCGAAACGCTTTGACTCGGTGAGTTTCGCGGCATTCCGACTTCGATGCCCCGGTTGCCGAAATTCAGTTGCCTTTGAATTTCGGGTGATCCCTCTTGAGCATGTATGCTTCTGCTACTTGTTCTACATCAGACTTCTTCCGCAAACGGCGAAACGCTTTGACTCGGTGAGTTTCGCGGCATTCCGACTTCGATGCCCCGGTTGCCGAAATTCAGTTGCCTTTGAATTTCGGGTGATCCCTCTTGAGCATGTATGCTTCTGCTACTTGTTCTACATCAGACTTCTTCCGCAAACGGCGAAACGCTTTGACTCGGTGAGTTTCGCGGCATTCCGACTTCGATGCCCCGGTTGCCGAAATTCAGTTGCCTTTGAATTTCGGGTGATCCCTCTTGAGCATGTATGCTTCTGCTACTTGTTCTACATCAGACTTCTTCCGCAAACGGCGAAACGCTTTGACTCGGTGAGTTTCGCGGCATTCCGACTTCGATGCCCCGGTTGCCGAAATTCAGTTGCCTTTGAATTTCGGGTGATCCCTCTTGAGCATGTATGCTTCTGCTACTTGTTCTACATCAGACTTCTTCCGCAAACGGCGAAACGCTTTGACTCGGTGAGTTTCGCGGCATTCCGACTTCGATGCCCCGGTTGCCGAAATTCAGTTGCCTTTGAATTTCGGGTGATCCCTCTTGAGCATGTATGCTTCTGCTACTTGTTCTACATCAGACTTCTTCCGCAAACGGCGAAACGCTTTGACTCGGTGAGTTTCGCGGCATTCCGACTTCGATGCCCCGGTTGCCGAAATTCAGTTGCCTTTGAATTTCGGGTGATCCCTCTTGAGCATGTATGCTTCTGCTACTTGTTCTACATCACACTTCCTTCCGCAAACGGCGAAACGCTTTGACTCGGTGAGTTTCGCGGCATTCCGACTTCGATGCCCCGGTTGCCGAAATTCAGTTGCCTTTGAATTTCGGGTGATCCCTCTTGAGCATGTATGCTTCTGCTACTTGTTCTACATCACACTTCCTTCCGCAAACGGCGAAACGCTTTGACTCGGTGAGTTTCGCGGCATTCCGACTTCGATGCCCCGGTTGCCGAAATTCAGTTGCCTTTGAATTTCGGGTGATCCCTCTTGAGCATGTATGCTTCTGCTACTTGTTCTACATCACACTTCCTTCCGCAAACGGCGAAACGCTTTGACTCGGTGAGTTTCGCGGCATTCCGACTTCGATGCCCGGTTGCCGAAATTCAGTTGCCTTTGAATTTCGGGTGATCCCTCTTGAGCATGTATGCTTCTGCTACTTGTTCTACATCACACTTCTTCCGCAAACGGCGAAACGCTTTGACTCGGTGAGTTTCGCGGCATTCCGACTTCGATGCCCCGGTTGCCGAAATTCAGTTGCCTTTGAATTTCGGGTGATCCCTCTTGAGCATGTATGCTTCTGCTACTTGTTCTACATCAGACTTCTTCCGCAAACGGCGAAACGCTTTGACTCGGTGAGTTTCGCGGCATTCCGACTTCGATGCCCCGGTTGCCGAAATTCAGTTGCCTTTGAATTTCGGGTGATCCCTCTTGAGCATGTATGCTTCTGCTACTTGTTCTACATCACACTTCCTTCCGCAAACGGCGAAACGCTTTGACTCGGTGAGTTTCGCGGCATTCCGACTTCGATGCCCCGGTTGCCGAAATTCAGTTGCCTTTGAATTTCGGGTGATCCCTCTTGAGCATGTATGCTTCTGCTACTTGTTCTACATCACACTTCCTTCCGCAAACGGCGAAACGCTTTGACTCGGTGAGTTTCGCGGCATTCCGACTTCGATGCCCGGTTGCCGAAATTCAGTTGCCTTTGAATTTCGGGTGATCCCTCTTGAGCATGTATGCTTCTGCTACTTGTTCTACATCAGACTTCTTCCGCAAACGGCGAAACGCTTTGACTCGGTGAGTTTCGCGGCATTCCGACTTCGATGCCCCGGTTGCCGAAATTCAGTTGCCTTTGAATTTCGGGTGATCCCTCTTGAGCATGTATGCTTCTGCTACTTGTTCTACATCAGACTTCTTCCGCAAACGGCGAAACGCTTTGACTCGGTGAGTTTCGCGGCATTCCGACTTCGATGCCCCGGTTGCCGAAATTCAGTTGCCTTTGAATTTCGGGTGATCCCTCTTGAGCATGTATGCTTCTGCTACTTGTTCTACATCACACTTCCTTCCGCAAACGGCGAAACGCTTTGACTCGGTGAGTTTCGCGGCATTCCGACTTCGATGCCCCGGTTGCCGAAATTCAGTTGCCTTTGAATTTCGGGTGATCCCTCTTGAGCATGTATGCTTCTGCTACTTGTTCTACATCACTTTCTTCCGCAAACGGCGAAACGCTTTGACTCGGTGAGTTTCGCGGCATTCCGACTTCGATGCCCCGGTTGCCGAAATTCAGTTGCCTTTGAATTTCGGGTGATCCCTCTTGAGCATGTATGCTTCTGCTACTTGTTCTACATCACACTTCCTTCCGCAAACGGCGAAACGCTTTGACTCGGTGAGTTTCGCGGCATTCCGACTTCGATGCCCCGGTTGCCGAAATTCAGTTGCCTTTGAATTTCGGGTGATCCCTCTTGAGCATGTATGCTTCTGCTACTTGTTCTACATCAGACTTCCTTCCGCAAACGGCGAAACGCTTTGACTCGGTGAGTTTCGCGGCATTCCGACTTCGATGCCCCGGTTGCCGAAATTCAGTTGCCTTTGAATTTCTTGATGTATTCTGCTACTTGTTCTACATCACACTTCTCTTCCGCAAACGGCGAAACGCTTTGACTCGGTGAGTTTCGCGGCATTCCGACTTCGATGCCCCGGTTGCCGAAATTCAGTTGCCTTTGAATTTCGGGTGATCCCTCTTGAGCATGTATGCTTCTGCTACTTGTTCTACATCAGACTTCTTCCGCAAACGGCGAAACGCTTTGACTCGGTGAGTTTCGCGGCATTCCGACTTCGATGCCCCGGTTGCCGAAATTCAGTTGCCTTTGAATTTCGGGTGATCCCTCTTGAGCATGTATGCTTCTGCTACTTGTTCTACATCACACTTCCTTCCGCAAACGGCGAAACGCTTTGACTCGGTGAGTTTCGCGGCATTCCGACTTCGATGCCCCGGTTGCCGAAATTCAGTTGCCTTTGAATTTCGGGTGATCCCTCTTGAGCATGTATGCTTCTGCTACTTGTTCTACATCACACTTCCTTCCGCAAACGGCGAAACGCTTTGACTCGGTGAGTTTCGCGGCATTCCGACTTCGATGCCCCGGTTGCCGAAATTCAGTTGCCTTTGAATTTCGGGTGATCCCTCTTGAGCATGTATGCTTCTGCTACTTGTTCTACATCACACTTCCTTCCGCAAACGGCGAAACGCTTTGACTCGGTGAGTTTCGCGGCATTCCGACTTCGATGCCCCGGTTGCCGAAATTCAGTTGCCTTTGAATTTCGGGTGATCCCTCTTGAGCATGTATGCTTCTGCTACTTGTTCTACATCACACTTCCTTCCGCAAACGGCGAAACGCTTTGACTCGGTGAGTTTCGCGGCATTCCGACTTCGATGCCCGGTTGCCGAAATTCAGTTGCCTTTGAATTTCGGGTGATCCCTCTTGAGCATGTATGCTTCTGCTACTTGTTCTACATCACACTTCTTCCGCAAACGGCGAAACGCTTTGACTCGGTGAGTTTCGCGGCATTCCGACTTCGATGCCCCGGTTGCCGAAATTCAGTTGCCTTTGAATTTCGGGTGATCCCTCTTGAGCATGTATGCTTCTGCTACTTGTTCTACATCAGACTTCTTCCGCAAACGGCGAAACGCTTTGACTCGGTGAGTTTCGCGGCATTCCGACTTCGATGCCCGGTTGCCGAAATTCAGTTGCCTTTGAATTTCGGGTGATCCCTCTTGAGCATGTATGCTTCTGCTACTTGTTCTACATCAGACTTCTTCCGCAAACGGCGAAACGCTTTGACTCGGTGAGTTTCGCGGCATTCCGACTTCGATGCCCCGGTTGCCGAAATTCAGTTGCCTTTGAATTTCGGGTGATCCCTCTTGAGCATGTATGCTTCTGCTACTTGTTCTACATCACACTTCCTTCCGCAAACGGCGAAACGCTTTGACTCGGTGAGTTTCGCGGCATTCCGACTTCGATGCCCCGGTTGCCGAAATTCAGTTGCCTTTGAATTTCGGGTGATCCCTCTTGAGCATGTATGCTTCTGCTACTTGTTCTACATCACACTTCCTTCCGCAAACGGCGAAACGCTTTGACTCGGTGAGTTTCGCGGCATTCCGACTTCGATGCCCCGGTTGCCGAAATTCAGTTGCCTTTGAATTTCGGGTGATCCCTCTTGAGCATGTATGCTTCTGCTACTTGTTCTACATCAGACTTCTTCCGCAAACGGCGAAACGCTTTGACTCGGTGAGTTTCGCGGCATTCCGACTTCGATGCCCCGGTTGCCGAAATTCAGTTGCCTTTGAATTTCGGGTGATCCCTCTTGAGCATGTATGCTTCTGCTACTTGTTCTACATCAGACTTCTTCCGCAAACGGCGAAACGCTTTGACTCGGTGAGTTTCGCGGCATTCCGACTTCGATGCCCGGTTGCCGAAATTCAGTTGCCTTTGAATTTCGGGTGATCCCTCTTGAGCATGTATGCTTCTGCTACTTGTTCTACATCACACTTCCTTCCGCAAACGGCGAAACGCTTTGACTCGGTGAGTTTCGCGGCATTCCGACTTCGATGCCCCGGTTGCCGAAATTCAGTTGCCTTTGAATTTCGGGTGATCCCTCTTGAGCATGTATGCTTCTGCTACTTGTTCTACATCACACTTCCTTCCGCAAACGGCGAAACGCTTTGACTCGGTGAGTTTCGCGGCATTCCGACTTCGATGCCCCGGTTGCCGAAATTCAGTTGCCTTTGAATTTCGGGTGATCCCTCTTGAGCATGTATGCTTCTGCTACTTGTTCTACATCACACTTCCTTCCGCAAACGGCGAAACGCTTTGACTCGGTGAGTTTCGCGGCATTCCGACTTCGATGCCCCGGTTGCCGAAATTCAGTTGCCTTTGAATTTCGGGTGATCCCTCTTGAGCATGTATGCTTCTGCTACTTGTTCTACATCACACTTCCTTCCGCAAACGGCGAAACGCTTTGACTCGGTGAGTTTCGCGGCATTCCGACTTCGATGCCCGGTTGCCGAAATTCAGTTGCCTTTGAATTTCGGGTGATCCCTCTTGAGCATGTATGCTTCTGCTACTTGTTCTACATCACACTTCTTCCGCAAAAAGCGAAACGCTTTGACTCGGTGAGTTTCGCGGCATTCCGACTTCGATGCCCCGGTTGCCGAAATTCAGTTGCCTTTGAATTTCGGGTGATCCCTCTTGAGCATGTATGCTTCTGCTACTTGTTCTACATCACACTTCCTTCCGCAAACGGCGAAACGCTTTGACTCGGTGAGTTTCGCGGCATTCCGACTTCGATGCCCCGGTTGCCGAAATTCAGTTGCCTTTGAATTTCGGGTGATCCCTCTTGAGCATGTATGCTTCTGCTACTTGTTCTACATCACACTTCCTTCCGCAAACGGCGAAACGCTTTGACTCGGTGAGTTTCGCGGCATTCCGACTTCGATGCCCCGGTTGCCGAAATTCAGTTGCCTTTGAATTTCGGGTGATCCCTCTTGAGCATGTATGCTTCTGCTACTTGTTCTACATCACACTTCCTTCCGCAAACGGCGAAACGCTTTGACTCGGTGAGTTTCGCGGCATTCCGACTTCGATGCCCCGGTTGCCGAAATTCAGTTGCCTTTGAATTTCGGGTGATCCCTCTTGAGCATGTATGCTTCTGCTACTTGTTCTACATCACACTTCCTTCCGCAAACGGCGAAACGCTTTGACTCGGTGAGTTTCGCGGCATTCCGACTTCGATGCCCCGGTTGCCGAAATTCAGTTGCCTTTGAATTTCGGGTGATCCCTCTTGAGCATGTATGCTTCTGCTACTTGTTCTACATCACACTTCTTCCGCAAACGGCGAAACGCTTTGACTCGGTGAGTTTCGCGGCATTCCGACTTCGATGCCCCGGTTGCCGAAATTCAGTTGCCTTTGAATTTCGGGTGATCCCTCTTGAGCATGTATGCTTCTGCTACTTGTTCTACATCACACTTCTTCCGCAAACGGCGAAACGCTTTGACTCGGTGAGTTTCGCGGCATTCCGACTTCGATGCCCGGTTGCCGAAATTCAGTTGCCTTTGAATTTCGGGTGATCCCTCTTGAGCATGTATGCTTCTGCTACTTGTTCTACATCACACTTCCTTCCGCAAACGGCGAAACGCTTTGACTCGGTGAGTTTCGCGGCATTCCGACTTCGATGCCCCGGTTGCCGAAATTCAGTTGCCTTTGAATTTCGGGTGATCCCTCTTGAGCATGTATGCTTCTGCTACTTGTTCTACATCACACTTCCTTCCGCAAACGGCGAAACGCTTTGACTCGGTGAGTTTCGCGGCATTCCGACTTCGATGCCCCGGTTGCCGAAATTCAGTTGCCTTTGAATTTCGGGTGATCCCTCTTGAGCATGTATGCTTCTGCTACTTGTTCTACATCAGACTTCTTCCGCAAACGGCGAAACGCTTTGACTCGGTGAGTTTCGCGGCATTCCGACTTCGATGCCCGGTTGCCGAAATTCAGTTGCCTTTGAATTTCGGGTGATCCCTCTTGAGCATGTATGCTTCTGCTACTTGTTCTACATCACACTTCTTCCGCAAACGGCGAAACGCTTTGACTCGGTGAGTTTCGCGGCATTCCGACTTCGATGCCCCGGTTGCCGAAATTCAGTTGCCTTTGAATTTCGGGTGATCCCTCTTGAGCATGTATGCTTCTGCTACTTGTTCTACATCACACTTCCTTCCGCAAACGGCGAAACGCTTTGACTCGGTGAGTTTCGCGGCATTCCGACTTCGATGCCCGGTTGCCGAAATTCAGTTGCCTTTGAATTTCGGGTGATCCCTCTTGAGCATGTATGCTTCTGCTACTTGTTCTACATCACACTTCTTCCGCAAACGGCGAAACGCTTTGACTCGGTGAGTTTCGCGGCATTCCGACTTCGATGCCCGGTTGCCGAAATTCAGTTGCCTTTGAATTTCGGGTGATCCCTCTTGAGCATGTATGCTTCTGCTACTTGTTCTACATCACACTTCCTTCCGCAAACAGCGAAACGCTTTGACTCGGTGAGTTTCGCGGCATTCCGACTTCGATGCCCCGGTTGCCGAAATTCAGTTGCCTTTGAATTTCGGGTGATCCCTCTTGAGCATGTATGCTTCTGCTACTTGTTCTACATCAGACTTCTTCCGCAAACGGCGAAACGCTTTGACTCGGTGAGTTTCGCGGCATTCCGACTTCGATGCCCGGTTGCCGAAATTCAGTTGCCTTTGAATTTCGGGTGATCCCTCTTGAGCATGTATGCTTCTGCTACTTGTTCTACATCAGACTTCTTCCGCAAACGGCGAAACGCTTTGACTCGGTGAGTTTCGCGGCATTCCGACTTCGATGCCCCGGTTGCCGAAATTCAGTTGCCTTTGAATTTCGGGTGATCCCTCTTGAGCATGTATGCTTCTGCTACTTGTTCTACATCAACTTCCTTCCGCAAACAGCGAAACGCTTTGACTCGGTGAGTTTCGCGGCATTCCGACTTCGATGCCCCGGTTGCCGAAATTCAGTTGCCTTTGAATTTCGGGTGATCCCTCTTGAGCATGTATGCTTCTGCTACTTGTTCTACATCACACTTCCTTCCGCAAACGGCGAAACGCTTTGACTCGGTGAGTTTCGCGGCATTCCGACTTCGATGCCCCGGTTGCCGAAATTCAGTTGCCTTTGAATTTCGGGTGATCCCTCTTGAGCATGTATGCTTCTGCTACTTGTTCTACATCAGACTTCTTCCGCAAACGGCGAAACGCTTTGACTCGGTGAGTTTCGCGGCATTCCGACTTCGATGCCCGGTTGCCGAAATTCAGTTGCCTTTGAATTTCGGGTGATCCCTCTTGAGCATGTATGCTTCTGCTACTTGTTCTACATCAGACTTTCTTCCGCAAACGGCGAAACGCTTTGACTCGGTGAGTTTCGCGGCATTCCGACTTCGATGCCCCGGTTGCCGAAATTCAGTTGCCTTTGAATTTCGGGTGATCCCTCTTGAGCATGTATGCTTCTGCTACTTGTTCTACATCACACTTCCTTCCGCAAAAGGCGAAACGCTTTGACTCGGTGAGTTTCGCGGCATTCCGACTTCGATGCCCGGTTGCCGAAATTCAGTTGCCTTTGAATTTCGGGTGATCCCTCTTGAGCATGTATGCTTCTGCTACTTGTTCTACATCACACTTCCTTCCGCAAACGGCGAAACGCTTTGACTCGGTGAGTTTCGCGGCATTCCGACTTCGATGCCCCGGTTGCCGAAATTCAGTTGCCTTTGAATTTCGGGTGATCCCTCTTGAGCATGTATGCTTCTGCTACTTGTTCTACATCACACTTCCTTCCGCAAACGGCGAAACGCTTTGACTCGGTGAGTTTCGCGGCATTCCGACTTCGATGCCCCGGTTGCCGAAATTCAGTTGCCTTTGAATTTCGGGTGATCCCTCTTGAGCATGTATGCTTCTGCTACTTGTTCTACATCAGACTTCTTCCGCAAACGGCGAAACGCTTTGACTCGGTGAGTTTCGCGGCATTCCGACTTCGATGCCCCGGTTGCCGAAATTCAGTTGCCTTTGAATTTCGGGTGATCCCTCTTGAGCATGTATGCTTCTGCTACTTGTTCTACATCACACTTCCTTCCGCAAACGGCGAAACGCTTTGACTCGGTGAGTTTCGCGGCATTCCGACTTCGATGCCCCGGTTGCCGAAATTCAGTTGCCTTTGAATTTCGGGTGATCCCTCTTGAGCATGTATGCTTCTGCTACTTGTTCTACATCACACTTCCTTCCGCAAACGGCGAAACGCTTTGACTCGGTGAGTTTCGCGGCATTCCGACTTCGATGCCCCGGTTGCCGAAATTCAGTTGCCTTTGAATTTCGGGTGATCCCTCTTGAGCATGTATGCTTCTGCTACTTGTTCTACATCAGACTTCTTCCGCAAACGGCGAAACGCTTTGACTCGGTGAGTTTCGCGGCATTCCGACTTCGATGCCCCGGTTGCCGAAATTCAGTTGCCTTTGAATTTCGGGTGATCCCTCTTGAGCATGTATGCTTCTGCTACTTGTTCTACATCAGACTTCTTCCGCAAACGGCGAAACGCTTTGACTCGGTGAGTTTCGCGGCATTCCGACTTCGATGCCCGGTTGCCGAAATTCAGTTGCCTTTGAATTTCGGGTGATCCCTCTTGAGCATGTATGCTTCTGCTACTTGTTCTACATCACACTTCCTTCCGCAAACGCGAAACGCTTTGACTCGGTGAGTTTCGCGGCATTCCGACTTCGATGCCCCGGTTGCCGAAATTCAGTTGCCTTTGAATTTCGGGTGATCCCTCTTGAGCATGTATGCTTCTGCTACTTGTTCTACATCACACTTCTTCCGCAAACGGCGAAACGCTTTGACTCGGTGAGTTTCGCGGCATTCCGACTTCGATGCCCGGTTGCCGAAATTCAGTTGCCTTTGAATTTCGGGTGATCCCTCTTGAGCATGTATGCTTCTGCTACTTGTTCTACATCACACTTCCTTCCGCAAACAGCGAAACGCTTTGACTCGGTGAGTTTCGCGGCATTCCGACTTCGATGCCCCGGTTGCCGAAATTCAGTTGCCTTTGAATTTCGGGTGATCCCTCTTGAGCATGTATGCTTCTGCTACTTGTTCTACATCACACTTCTTCCGCAAACAGCGAAACGCTTTGACTCGGTGAGTTTCGCGGCATTCCGACTTCGATGCCC
>JAQIZT010000372.1:17500-20000 GCA_029228515.1 Populus alba x Populus x berolinensis | reverse complement strand
GGCCCCAGCAGCGCCTAGCCTCTCCCGCGCGGGGGCAGGCAAGAGCGCAGGGGCCCCGGGCCCGAAGGCAGCCCCCCCGCGGGCAAGACAGCAAGCCAGCGGGGGCTGTCCGCGCTGCCGATTTTTCCCACTGCTGGCATCGCTGCCGCTGCCCCGGGCCCGAAGGCAGCCCCCCCGCGGGCACGACAGCAAGCCAGCGGGGGCTGTCCGCGCTGCCGATTTTTCCCACTGCTGGCATCGCTGCCGCTGCCCCGGGCCCGAAGGCAGCCCCCCGCGGGCACGACAGCAAGCCAGCGGGGGCTGTCCGCGCTGCCGATTTTTCCCACTGCTGGCATCGCTGCCGCTGCCCCGGGCCCGAAGGCAGCCCCCCCGCGGGCACGACAGCAAGCCAGCGGGGGCTGTCCGCGCTGCCGATTTTTCCCACTGCTGGCATCGCTGCCGCTGCCCCGGGCCCGAAGGCAGCCCCCCCGCGGGCACGACAGCAAGCCAGCGGGGGCTGTCCGCGCTGCCGATTTTTCCCACTGCTGGCATCGCTGCCGCTGCCCCGGGCCCGAAGGCAGCCCCCCCGCGGGCACGACAGCAAGCCAGCGGGGGCTGTCCGCGCTGCCGATTTTTCCCACTGCTGGCATCGCTGCCGCTGCCCCGGGCCCGAAGGCAGCCCCCCCGCGGGCACGACAGCAAGCCAGCGGGGGCTGTCCGCGCTGCCGATTTTTCCCACTGCTGGCATCGCTGCCGCTGCCCCGGGCCCGAAGGCAGCCCCCCCGCGGGCACGACAGCAAGCCAGCGGGGGCTGTCCGCGCTGCCGATTTTTCCCACTGCTGGCATCGCTGCCGCTGCCCCGGGCCCGAAGGCAGCCCCCCCGCGGGCACGACAGCAAGCCAGCGGGGGCTGTCCGCGCTGCCGATTTTTCCCACTGCTGGCATCGCTGCCGCTGCCCCGGGCCCGAAGGCAGCCCCCCCGCGGGCACGACAGCAAGCCAGCGGGGGCTGTCCGCGCTGCCGATTTTTCCCACTGCTGGCATCGCTGCCGCTGCCCCGGGCCCGAAGGCAGCCCCCCGCGGGCACGACAGCAAGCCAGCGGGGGCTGTCCGCGCTGCCGATTTTTCCCACTGCTGGCATCGCTGCCGCTGCCCCGGGCCCGAAGGCAGCCCCCCCGCGGGCACGACAGCAAGCCAGCGGGGGCTGTCCGCGCTGCCGATTTTTCCCACTGCTGGCATCGCTGCCGCTGCCCCGGGCCCGAAGGCAGCCCCCCGCGGGCACGACAGCAAGCCAGCGGGGGCTGTCCGCGCTGCCGATTTTTCCCACTGCTGGCATCGCTGCCGCTGCCCCGGGCCCGAAGGCAGCCCCCCCGCGGGCACGACAGCAAGCCAGCGGGGGCTGTCCGCGCTGCCGATTTTTCCCACTGCTGGCATCGCTGCCGCTGCCCCGGGCCCGAAGGCAGCCCCCCCGCGGGCACGACAGCAAGCCAGAGGGGGCTGTCCGCGCTGCCGATTTTTCCCACTGCTGGCATCGCTGCCGCAGAGTGTGCGTAGCCTCTCCCGCGCGGGGGGCAGGCAAGAGCGCAGGGGGGCAAGGCCCGAAGGCAGCCCCCCCGCGGGTAAGATAGCCAGCCAGCAGGGGCTGTCCCCGCGTCAGCCCCCGTTGCGCAGCGCGGCATGGAAATCATTGCCGCGCGCGCGCGCGCGCCCAATCGCCCAAGAGCCCAAGGGCCCCCAAGGGCCCCAGGCCCTCAGGCCCCAGCGCCCCAGCGCCAAGCGCAGACGCGGGCGCGGGCGCGGGCGGGCGCGCGCGTGTGATTTTTATAGGGCGGTGGTCGGAATCGGGTCGTCGCCGGCCGGAAAACGGGTCATCGATGGCGGCGTTACTTCGGGCCGTGAGGCCCCCCACGTGTGTAGCAGCAGCTCGCAAATCCCCCGCGGCAGGCCTATGGGCGCCAGCCAGCGCGCCCCATGGCCAGTCGGGGGGCACCCCCTAAAGAGCTATAAGTGTTATTGCAGCTCTGGCAGGGGCAGACACTACTAGGTCCCAGCTGTCACCCCCCCTCTAAAAAATTCATTTCTTGGTATTTTGAGCTGAAATTTTGCACATAGGTTGGCAAAAATCCAATCCACCTTTATAAATTTTCCCAGATTTTTTCGAGGTCGGGAAGTATTTTTTTTTATTTTCCTACCATTAAAAATCAAGGAAATACGCAAAAATAGGAACCGGCCCGGAATGACCCCAAATTCGGCTGGCAGCCTCACAAAAATATGGCTGATTTTACTGGATTGATTTCACGTGGAAAGCATGACGTTTTCTTGGCGGGATGCGGGAAAACCGGCAGCGCGCATGCCGCGGCCACCGGAGGAGCCCCGGGAAAACTCTTGCTTTCACGGTCTTGGCCTCCCCTCACCACCATGGCCGGCCTCTAATCCCCCCATCAGCAGTTGTGGCCGATAGGGCAGTGATTTGAACGACGCCGCCGGGTAATCGCACCCGGCCGACGCGGGGAGGAAGAGATC
>JAQIZT010000372.1:2500-7500 GCA_029228515.1 Populus alba x Populus x berolinensis | reverse complement strand
GCCCAAGCGGCGTGGAGCTGGTAACAGGGACGGTGGCCGGAATCGTGACTCGTCGCGGCCAAGCACGTTGGAGCGCGTTGTGGGCTGCCTATTTTGGTTGGCACGAGCGCTGGCAAATCAGAGTGGCGTGCGCGCCCGCAGCCGCGGATAAGCAGCCCCAACGCGCCCTAAACGGCTTGGAGCGGGTCCACAGGGACGGTGGCCGGTAATCGTGACGTCGCAGCCAAGCCGTTGGGCCGAGCTGTTGGGGCTGCCTATTGGTTGATCACGACCTGCAAATCAGAGTGCGTGCGCAAGCCCGCAATCCGCTGATAAGCAGCTCCAACGCGCCACTACGGCTTTAGGAGCGGTCCCACAGGACGGTGGGCCGAATCGTGACGTCGGCCCAAGTGAGCCGTTGGGACGCAGTTTGGGGCTGCCTATTTATGGGCACGATGCGCTGGCTAATCATAGTGCGTGCGCGCCCGCAGCCGCGGATAAGCAGCCCCAACGCGCCCAACGGCTTGAGCGTGATCACATGGAAGGTGGCCAGGAATCGTGACTAGTCGAGCCAAGGACCTTTGGAACGTTCGTGGCTAGCCTATAGGGTGTGCACGAGCGCTGGCAAATCACGAGTGTCGTGTTCGCGTCCCTCAGCCGCGGATAAAGCATCCCCCAAACGCGCCCCAACGGCTTGGAGCGGGTCACAGGGACGGTGTGTCCGGAATCGTGACGTCGCGCCAAGCCCGTTGGGCGCGTTGGGGCTGCCTTATTGGTTGGCACGAGCGCTGGCAAATCAGAGTGCGTGCGCGCCCGCAGTCCGGCGGATAAGCAGCCCCAACTGCGCCCAACGGCTTGGAGCGGGTCACAGGGACGGTGGCCGGTCAATCGGGTCGACGCCCGGCCGGAAAACGGGTCATCGATGGCGCGTTACTATCGGGCCATGAGGCCCCCCACGGTTAGTCCGAGCATAGTCAGCAGCCCACAAATACCCCCGCCGGCAGGCCTATGGGCGCCAGCCTAGCGCGCCCCATGGCCAGCCAGGGGGCACCCCCCTAAAGAGCTAATAAGTGTTTATTGCAGCTGCTGGCAGGGTTAGACACTACTAGGTCCCACTGTCACCTCCCCCTCTAAAAAATTCATTTCTTGGGTATTTTGAAAAAGCTGAAATTTTGCACATATGTATGGAAAAAATCCAATCCAACATGTATAAATTTTCCCAGATTTTTTCGAGTCTGGGAAGTAATTTTTTGTTATTTTGCCAACCAATTAAAAATCAAGGAAATACGCAAAAATAGGAACCGGCCCGGAATGACCCCAAATTCGGACTGGCAGGCCTCACAAAAATTATTGCTGAATTTTAACTTGGATTGGTTTTTCATGTGGAAAGCACGACGTATGCTTGGCGGGATGCGAGAAAACCGGCAGCGCGCATGCGCGGCCAGCGACGGACGTGCTGGCCCCAGCACGCCTAGCACTCTCACCGCGCGGGGGCAGGCAAGAGGGCAGCAAGGGCCCCGGGCCCGAAGGTACAGCCCCCCCGCGGGACAAGACAGCAAGCCATGCGGGGGCTGTCTCGCGCTGCCGATTTTGTCCCACTGCTGGCTTCGCTGCCGCTGCCCCGAACCGAGCCCGAAGGCAGCCCCCCGCGGGCACGACAGCAAGCCAGCGGGGGCTGTCCGCGCTGCCGATTTTTCCCACTGCTGGCATCGCTGCCGCTGCCCCGGGCCCGAAGGCAGCCCCCCGCGGGCACGACAGCAAGCCAGCGGGGGCTGTCCGCGCTGCCGATTTTTCCCACTGCTGGCATCGCTGCCGCTGCCCCGGGCCCGAAGGCAGCCCCCCCGCGGGCACGACAGCAAGCCAGCGGGGGCTGTCCGCGCTGCCGATTTTTCCCACTGCTGGCATCGCTGCCGCTGCCCCGGGCCCGAAGGCAGCCCCCCCGCGGGCACGACAGCAAGCCAGCGGGGGCTGTCCGCGCTTGCCGATTTTTCCCACTGCTGGCATCGCTGCCCGCTGCCTCCGGGCCCGAAGGCAGCCCCCCCGCGGGCACGACAGCAAGCCAGCGGGGGCTGTCCGCGCTGCCGATTTTTCCCACTGCTGGCATCGCTTGCCGCTCGCCCGGGCCCGAAGGCAGCCCCCCCGCGGGCACGACAGCAAGCCAGCGGGGGCTGTCCGCGCTGCGATTTTTCCCACTGCTGGCATCGCTGCCGCTGCCCCGGGCCCGAAGGCAGCCCCCCCGCGGGCACGACAGCAAGCCAGCGGGGGCTGTCCGCGCTGCCGATTTTTCCCACTGCTGGGCATCGCTGCCGCTGCCCCGGGCCCGAAGGCAAGCCCCCCCGCTGGGCTCGACAGCAAGCCAGCGGGGGCTGTCCGCGCTGCCGATTTTTCCCACTGCTGGCATCGCTGCCGCTGCCCCGGGCCCGAGGCAGCCCCCGCGGGCACGACAGCAAGCCGCGCGGGGCTGTCCGCGCTGCCGATTTTTCCCTCTGCTGGCATCGCTGCCGCTGCCCGGGCCCGAAGGCAGCCCCCCCGCGGGCACGACAGCAAGCCAGCGGGGGCTGTCCGCTGCCGATTTTTCCCACTGCTGGCATCGCTGCCGCTGCCCCGGGGCCCGAAGGCAGCCCCCCCGCGGGGCACGACAGCAAGCCAGAGGGGGCTGTCCGCGCTGCCGATTTTTCCCACTGCTGGCATCGCTGCCGCAGAGTGTGCGTAGCCTCTCCCGCGCGGGGGGCAGGCAAGAGCGCAGGGGGGCAAGGCCCGAAGGCAGCCCCCCCGCGGGTAAGATAGCCAGCCAGCAGGGGCTGTCCCCGCGTCAGCCCCCGTTGCGCAGCGCGGCATGGAAATCATTGCCGCGCGCGCGCGCGCCCAATCGCCCAAGAGCCCAAGGGCCCCCAAGGGCCCCAGGCCCTCAGGCCCCAGCGCCCCAGCGCCAAGCGCAGACGCGGGCGCGGGCGCGGGCGGGCGCGCGCGTGTGATTTTTATAGGGCGGTGGTCGGAATCGGTCGTCGCCGGCCGGAAAACGGGTCATCGATGGCGGCGTTACTTCGGGCCGTGAGGCCCCCCACGTGTGTAGCAGCAGCTCGCAAATCCCCCGCGGCAGGCCTATGGGCGCCAGCCAGCGCGCCCCATGGCCAGTCGGGGGGCACCCCCTAAAGAGCTATAAGTGTTATTGCAGCTCTGGCAGGGGCAGACACTACTAGGTCCCAGCTGTCACCCCCCCTCTAAAAAATTCATTTCTTGGTATTTTGAGCTGAAATTTTTGCACATAGGTTGGCAAAAATCCAATCCACCTTTATAAATTTTCCCAGATTTTTTCGAGGTCGGGAAGTATTTTTTTTTATTTTCCTACCATTAAAAATCAAGGAAATACGCAAAAATAGGAACCGGCCCGGAATGACCCCAAATTCGGCTGGCAGCCTCACAAAAATATGGCTGATTTTACTGGATTGATTTCACGTGGAAAGCATGCCGTTTTCTTGGCGGGATGCGGGAGAACCGGCAGCGCGCATGCCGCGGCCACCGGAGGAGACCCGGGAAAACTCTTGCTTTCACGGTCTTGGCCTCCCCTCACCACCATGGCCGGCCTCTAATCCCCCCCATCAGCAGTTGTGGCCGATAGGGCAGTGATTTGAACGACGCCGCCGGGTAATCGCACCCGGCCGACGCGGGGAGGAAGAGATCTCTTCTTCCAAGATAGCGAACAACACATCGGGAGTTATGTTGATAGGGCAGAGAATTGAATGACTCGTTGCGGGCAGCCAGCTGATAGGGCCTCCAGCTGCACAAATCAGCGCTGCCGATTTTTCCGACGTTGCCGATTTGTCTGAACCTCCCCTCGTTCGTCCGCGCTGCCGATTCCAACACTGCCTGCTGTGTCTGAACAGCCCCTGTTTCGTCAGCGCGTCCCCTTGACGAATTTTCCTGCCTGGCCTCGACAGCCCAGCGTCCAGCCCGTGTTCGTCAACAAATCTGCGCTGCCGATTTTCCCCGACGGGCCTCCAGCTGCGGATCTCCGCGCTGCCGATTTTTCCCACTGTTGGCATCGCTGCCGCTGCCTAGGCCCCCAGTCTTTTTCGTCACGCCTAGGACTATAAACAGTCCAGACTCATCGCCAGCACCGGCTGCCGATTCTGCCGACTTCTCCAATTTCGTCGGCGCTGCCGATTCCAACACTGCCCGCTGTGTCTGAACAGCCCCTGCTTCGTCAGCGCATCCCCTTGACGATTTTTCCTGCCTGGCCTGGACAGCCCAGCGTCCAGCCCATGTTCGTCAAAAAATCTGCGCTGCCGATTTTTCCCACTGTTGGCATAGCTGCCACTGCCCCAGTGTGTGTCTAGGCCCCCAGTCGTTTCCGTCAATCCTGGGACTATAAATCGTCCGGACTCATCGCCAGCACCGGCTGCCGATTCTGCCGACTTCTCCGATTTCGTCGGCGCTGCCGATTCCAACACTGCCTGCTGTGTCTGAACAGCCCCTGTTTCGTCAGCGCGTCCCCTTGACGAATTTCCTGCCTGGCCTAGACAGCCCAGCGTCCAGCCCGTGGTCGTCAACAAATCTGCGCTGCCGATTTTCCCCGACGGGCCTCCAGCTGCGGATCTCCGCGCTGCCGATTTTTCCCACTGTTGGCATCGCTGCCCCTGCCTAGGCCCCCAGTCTTTTTCGTCACGCCTAGGACTATTAAACAGTCCAGACTCATCGCCAAGCACCTTTGGGGGGGGTTGGGGCTTGCCGATTCTGCGCCGTGATTTCGTCGGCGCTGCACGATTTCCAGCACTGGCCTGCATGTGTCCTGAACAGCCCCTGCATTCGTTCAGACGCATCCCCTTGACGATTTTTCCTGCCTGGCCTGGACAGCCCAACGTCCAGCCCATGTTCGTCAAAAAAACTGTCGCTGCAGTGATTTTTTCCACTGTTGTGCATAAAGGTCCCCCCTGCCACTGCCTCTCAGTGTGTTGTCACTAGGCCCACCAGTCGTTCCGTCAAGCCTGGGACTTATAAATCACCGGACTCATCGCCAGCAC
>JAQIZT010000371.1:25000-28055 GCA_029228515.1 Populus alba x Populus x berolinensis | reverse complement strand
AATTCTCCGTCACCCGAGGCACCCCCATGGTAGGGCTCTATCCAACCATCGCAAGTACATAGGGCAGAAATTTGAATGATGCGTCGCCAGGCAAAACGACGATTGCCGGTAGCGATCCCGCCTCGAATAATTCATCGAATCATCAGAAACGCAACGGGCAGAGACCCGGCGTCGCCCTTATAATCTAATAAATGCGTCCCTTCCATAAGTCAGGGGGTATTGTTGCACGTATTAGCTCCTAGAATATACTTAACGGTTATCCGAGTAGCAAAATACCATCAAACAAACTAACAACTGATTTAAATGAGCCATTTCCCGCAGTTTACACAGTCTGAATTAGTTCATACTTACACATGCATGGCTTAATCTTTGAGACAAGCATATGACTAACTGGCAGGATCAAACCAGTTTGTAGCATTCCATGGCGACACCAACGACCCGCACGATCCCCAACGCCCGATGAGACGAGGGGCCGAGACGTGGGCCCCCCCGAGGAAGTCCGTTCTTATCCGAGCACGAGCGGCTCGAAACGGGACGGTCAGCATGGGCGGAGGCCCCCGCAGCCGGGCGATCGCGTTCCGCATCCGAAAGCACGAGCGAATGTCTCCGCGCGTGTGCCTCAGTTCGGCGTGGATGCCGCTCGACTGGAACACGGTCGCCCGGCTGCTCAGTATGAGGGTCGATTCGCCCACGCGCCCCCCGGGAGGCCGCGCGGCGGAGAGGGTGACAACGCTTCACATTCGAAATTCCACCGAAGTGGGTAACGCAGCACAGGAACCCCGCCTCGCCGCAAGGACCCAGGGGGCCCCCCCCCCCCCCCCTTGGGCTGAGAGTGATGGGGGGCAAGCAGGCCGACAGTTCGGCTGACACCAAGCAGAAAGAAAGAAGCACGGAGCCTAGCCGACACATAAACAGGACAGCCCAATTAGCCGCTCATAGACGACTCTGCGTACACGCCTCACAACAATCCCGACGAGCGAACCACGGCCTACGAGGGCAAGTGGAAACACCCGAGAGAGATCGTGCCCGTCACCAGCTGGTATGACTGCGAAAGGATCTCGAAAGGGACAAGCAACACGCCGCTGGTGGGACGCGAAGTGATCTCGAAGGGAGAGTACAAGCAACAAGCCGCGGGGGACGCACGGGGGATCTCGAAGGGACAGGACGCAACAAGGCCGCGGGGGACGCGGCGGATCTCGAAGGGACAAGGCCGGCGGGGGGAGCAACGGGCACAATACATTCGGGGGGCCATACTGCCTCAGCTCTGGAAGACGGAGGCCAGGCCTCGAGCAGCGGGCACATCAGCGCAGGAGCTTGAGGATGGGCGAGGAGAGCCAGCACCTTGGCAGGAGCGCCGAGCAACTGAAGCCAGCACAGCCCACACGCGTAACAGCTACTCGCTCGCAATCCCCAAGCTCGGCGGTCCGCACGGGCAGAACACTTCGGCCAGGCCTCCAGCTTGCGAGCACATGGGGCAGACGCCACCGCTGCTCCGTGTGACGTCAACGCCAAGACCCTAGTTGGGCGCGTTGGGGCTGCCAGCACCAATTGGCACGAGGGGAAATCCTGTTAAGAGCCCACACACCCGAGACCCGCAGGATACTCATCCCCAACGCAGCCCCACACGTTCTTGGAGCGGGTCACTGTCAGCGGTGGCCTTAATCGGGAGCGTCCGCCGTTACGTATCGCCTACAGCCCGTTGGGTCGCGTTGGGGCTGCCATCACTATGGCACGAGGTGAACCCTGTTAATCCCCACTCCCGACCGACCATGCGCAGGATAATCAGCCCCAACGCGCAACGCCCCAACCAAACCTCGGGGCTACAAAAACACCCACCACTAAACAACGGACTTGGAGGTCGGGTGACGGAAAGGGATTCCGGCCACACGCCACCAAGGGACGTCAGCGGCAAGCTGAGAGGGACGCAGGCGTAAGCCGGCTATGCCAGCCACCTTGTAACGAGCCGCGGCTTGTTTTAGAGGCCCCACGCCCGACATAGTTAAAGCCGCGAATAAGTCCCATCCAACGCGCCCGAACGGCTTGGAGCTGGGATCCCCGGGACGGTGGGGGGAATCGTGACGTCGCGCCAAGCCGTTGGGCGCGTTGGGGCTGCCTATTGGTTGGCACGAGCGCTGGCAAATCAGAGTGCGTGCGCGCCCGCAGCCGCGGATAAGCAGCCCCAACGCGCCCAACGGCTTGGAGCGGGTCACAGGGACGGTGGCCGGAATCGTGACGTCGCGCCAAGCCGTTGGGCGCGTTGGGGCTGCCTATTGGTTGGCACGAGCGCTGGCAAATCAGAGTGCGTGCGCGCCCGCAGCCGCGGATAAGCAGCCCCAACGCGCCCAACGGCTTGGAGCGGGTCACAGGGACGGTGGCCCGGAATACCGTGACGTCTTCCGCCAAGCCGTTGGGCGCGTTGGGTCTAGCCTATTGTTTGGCAGGAGCGCTGGCAAATCAGAGTGCGTGCGCCGCAAACCTCGTAGCCCCGGATAAATCAAGCCCCAACGCGCCCAACTGCTATGGAGCGGGTCACAGGGACGGAGTCCGGAATTCTGCCGGGACGTCGCCGTCGCCCGTAAAACTTGTCATCGAGTGTCCGGCTTTACTTCGTGAACCACCTGTAAGGCCCCCCAGCGTTAGTCCGAGTATAGCAGCAGCCCACTAAATCCCACCGCGGCAGTGCCTATGGGCGCCAGCCAGCCGCGCAGCCCATGGCCAGTCAGGGGGCACCCCCCTAAAGAGCTAATAAAAGTGATATTGCAAGCTCTGGCAGGGGTTAGACACTACATACTCCCAGCTGTCACCTTCCCCTCTAAAAAATTACATTTCTTGGGTATTTTGAGCTGAAATTTTCTGCACATAGGCGTGGCAAAAATCCAATCCAACTTTATAAATTATCCCAGATTTTTTCGAGGTCGTGAAGTATTTTATATATTATTTTCCTACCATTAAAAATCAAGGAAATACTGCAAAAATATGGAACCGGGCCCGGAATGACCCCAAAGTTGGCTGGCATCCTCACAAAAAAATGGCAGATTTTACTGGATTGTTTTCA
>JAQIZT010000371.1:10000-17500 GCA_029228515.1 Populus alba x Populus x berolinensis | reverse complement strand
ATTAAGCCGCAGGCTCCACTCCTGGTGGTGCCCTTCACCGTCAATTCCTTTAAAGTTTCTAGCCTTGCGACCATGACTCCCCCCAGAACCCAAAAAATTTGATTTCTCATAAGGTGCTGGCGGAGTCCTAGGAAGCAACTACCGCCAATCCCTGGTCGGCATCGTTTATGGTTGTGACTAGGACGGTATCTGATCGTCTTCGACCACCCAACTTTCGTTCATGATTAATGAAAACATCCTTGGCAAATGCTTTCGCAGTTGTTCGTCTTTCATAAAACCAAGAATTTCACCTCTGACTATGAAATACGAATGCGCCCCAGACTGTCCCTGTTAATCATTACTCCGATACCCGAACCGAAGCCAACACAATAGGATCGAAATCCTATGATGGTATCCCATGCTAATGTATCCAGAGCGTATGCTTGCTTTGAGCCCTCTAATTTCTTCAAAGTAACAGACCACCGGAGGCAACGACCCGGCCATTTAAGGCCAGGAGCGCATCGCCGGTAGAAGGGACAGGGCGACCGGTGCACACCTGAGGCGGACCGGCCGACCCAACCCAAAGTCCAACTACGAGCTTTTTCACTGCAACAGCTTAAAAATACGCTATTGGAGCTGGAATAAACCGCGGGCTGCTGGCACCAATACATGCCCTCCACAATGGATCCTCGTTAAGGGCTTTAGATTGTACTCATTCCAATTACCAGACTCGAAGAGCCCGGTATTTGTTATTTATTGTCACTACCTCCCCGTGGTCAGGATTGGGTAATTTGCGCTCCTGCTGCCTTCCTGTGATGTGGTAGCCGTTTCTTCTCAGGCTCCCTCTCCGGAATCGAACCCTAATTCTCCGTCACCCGACACCAACCAATGGTAGGCCTCTATCCTAACCATCGAAAGTTGATAGGGCAGAATTTTGAATGATTCGTCCGCCAGCTACGATGGCCGTGCGATCCGTCGAGTTATCATGAATCATCATAGCAACGGGCAGAGCCCGCGTCGACCTTTTATCTAATAAATGCGTCCCTTCCAGAAGTCCGGTTTGTTGCACGTATTAGCTCTAGAATTACTACGTTTATACCGAGGTAGCAAATACCATCAAACAAACTATAAATGATTTAATGAGCCATTTCGCAGTTTCACAGTCTGAATTAGTTCATACGTACACATGCATGGCTTAATTCTTTTGAGACAAGCAGATGAATACTGGCAGGATCATCCAGGAAGCATTCCTTGGCGACAATCCCACGACCCGCACGATCCCCGACGCCGATGAGACGAGGGGCCGAGACGGGCGAGAGGAAGTCGTTCTTATCGAGCACAGAGCGGCTCGAACGGGACGGTCGCAGGGGCGGGAGTGCCCCCACGCCGGCATCGCGTTCCGCATCCGAAAGCACATAAGAGCGAACCGGCGCGTGGGCCATTTCGGCGATATTCCGCTCGACTGGAACACGGTCGCCGCTGCTAGGTTCAGTCCCCGCGCCCCCTGGGAGGCGACGCAGGACGGAGAGGGACATGCTTCGACATCCAAATTCCACCGAAGTGGGTAACGCAGCACAGGAACCCCGCCTCGCCGCAAGGCACCCAGGGCCTTGGGCTGAGAGTGATGGGGGCAGCTGGCCGACAGTTCGGTGGCACTAAGCACGGAGCCTGCCGACACGGACAAAGATCCCAATTACCGCTCATTGCGACTCTTGCGTACACGCGACAACAATCCCGACGAGCGAACCACGGCCACGAGGGCAAATGGAAAACACCCGAGAGAGATCGTGCCCGCACCGCTGGACGCGAAAGGATCTCGAAGGGACTATCAACACGCCGGTGGGGGGACGCGAAGGATCTCGAAGGGACAAGCAACAAGCCCTCGGGGGACGCGGGGGATCTCGAAGGGACACGCAACAAGCCGCGGGGGACTCGGCCGGAATCTCGACGGGAACAGGCCGCGGGTGGTAGCAACAGGGACAATCCATTCGGGGGGCCATCTGCCCTCAGCTCGGAAGACGGAGGCCCAGAGCCTCGGCAGCGGGCACATCGCGCAGGAGCTTGGGGATGGCGAGGATAGCCAGCACCTTGGCACGAGCGCAGCAACTGAATGCCCCAAATGCACGCCCACGCGGTACAATGCTCTCCTCGCAATCCCCAAGCTCAGCTGTCCCGCTACCAGACACGTCGGCCAGGCCTCCAGCTTGCGAGCAGCGAAGGCAGAGGCCACCGCTGGCCTGTGACGTCGCTGCCCCACCCCCCCAAGGGCCGTTGGGCGCGTTGGGGCTTGCCAGCACCTTGGCAGGGGCGAGGGGAAATCCCCTGTTAAGGCCTCCACATACCCGAGACCGCGGATAAGCCAGCCCCCAACGCGCCCAACGGCTTGGAGCGGGTCACGGCAGCGTGGCCGGAATCAGGAACGTCGCCGTTACGTAGCCGCCAAGCCCGTTGGGCGCGTTGGGGCTGCCAGCACCTTGGCACGAGGGGAATCCTGTTAAGGCCCCACAGCCCGAGACCGCGGGATAAGCAGAGTCCCCAACGCGCCCAACGGCTTGGAGCGGGTGACGGGCAGGGATTCCGGCCACACGGCCACCGGAACGTTCGCGGCAAGCTTGAGAGGCGCGATGCGTCAGCAGCCAGCACCTTTGAACGAGCGCGGCTTGTTAAGTGCCCCACGCCCAAATCGCCAGCGGATAAGCGAGCCCCAACGCGCCCAACGCTTGGAGCGGGTCCCGGGGACGGTGGGCCCATAATCGTGACGTCGCGCCTAAGCCGTTAGGGCGCGTTGGGGCTGCCTATAGGTTGGCACGAGCGCTGGCAAATCAGAGTGCGTGCCGCGCCCGCAGCCGCGGATAAGCAGCCCCAACGCGCCCATCGGCTTGGAGCGGGTCATCCTAGGGACGGTGTGCCGGAAAAACGGTGACCGTCGCGCCAAGCCGTTGGCCGCGTTTGGCTGCCTTATGGTTGGCACGAGCGCTGGCAAATCAGAGTGCGTGCGCGCTCCGCAGCCGCGGATAAGCAACCCCAACGCGCCCCAACGGCTTGGAGCTGACACAAGGGACTGGTGGCCGGAATCGTGACGTCGCGCCAAGCCGTTGGGCGCGTTGGGGCTGCCTATTGGTTAGGCACGAGCCGCTGGCAAAAATCAGAGTGCGTGCGCTGCCCCGGCAGCCCAGCGGATAAGCAGTCCCCAATACGCGCCCAAGTCGGCTTGGAGTCGGGTCATCTAGGGGACGGTGGCCGGAATCGGGTGTCGTTCGCCGGCCTGGAAAACGGGTCCATCGATGGCGGTCGTTTCCTTTATCGGGCCATGAGGCCCCACCGACTTTAGTCCGAGCATAGCAGCAGCCCACAAATCCCCCGCGGCAAAGGCCTATGGGCCGACCAGCCAGCGCGCCCCATGGCCAGCCATGGGGCACCCCCCTAAAGAGCTATAAGTGTTATTTTGCAGCTCTTGCATGGGTAGACACTACTAGGTCCCAGCTGTCAACCCCCCCCTCTAAAAAAATTCATTTTTACTTGGTATTTTTGGAGCTGAAAATTTTGCACATATGGTTGGCAAAAATCCAATCCAACTTTATAAATTTTGTCCCAGATTTTTTCCGTAGGTCGGGAAGTATTTTTTTTTATTTTCCTAACCATTAAAAATCAAGGTAAAAGTACGCAAAAATAGGAACCTCTCTCAGCCCCCGGAATGGACCCCAAATTTCCGGCTGGCAGCCTCGACAAAAAATTATGGCTGATTTTACTGGATTGGTTCATAGTGGAAAGCACGAAAAGAACGTTTTCCCTTGGGGCGGGATGCGAGAAAACCGGCATGCGCAGCATAGCGCGGCCTGAGCGACGTCCGGGCTGGCCCCAGCAGCGCCTAGCCTCTCTCCGCGCGGGGGGCAGGCAAGAGCGCAGTGGGCACGCTCCCGGGGCCCAGAATGGCAGCCCCCCCGCGCGGCAAGACAGCAAGCCAGCGGGGGCTGTCCGCGCTGCCAGATTTTTCCCACTGCTGGCATCGCTGCCGCTGCCCCCCGGGCCCGAAGGCACCCCCCCCGCGGGCACGACAGCAAGCCAGCGTGGGCTGTGTCCGCGCTGAGCCGATTTTTCCCACTGCTGGCATTCGGCTCGCCGGACTAAAGCCCCGGCCTCCGCCCGAAGGCAGCCCCCGCCGCGGGCAAGACAGCAAGCCAGCGGGGAGCTGTCCGCGCTGCCGATTTTTTCCCACTGGCTGGCATCGCTGCCGCTGCCCCGGGGCCCGAAGGCAGCCCCCCCCCCGCGGGCAAGACAGCAAGCCAGCGGGGGCTGTCCCGCGCTGTCCGATTTTTCCGACTGGCTGGCATCCGCTGCCGCTGGCCACCGGGCCCCCGAAGGCAGCCCCCCACCCGCCCGAGCACGACAGCAAGCCAGCGGGGCTAGTCCGCATGCCCGCCCTTTGGCCCGATTTTTCCCCACGCTGCATCGCTGCCGCTGCCCCGGGCCCGAAGGCAGCCGCCCCCCGCGGCACGACAGCAAGCCAGCGGGGCGTCCGCGCTGTCCGAATTTTTCCCACTGCTTGGCATCAGCTGCCGCTGCCCCGGGCCCGGAACAGCCCCCCCGCGAGCACGACAGCAAAAGCCACGGGGCTGTCCGCGCTCCGATTTTCCCACTGCTGGCACTGCTGCGCTGCCCCCCGGGCCCAGAAAATGTCAGCCCCACCCGCGGCACGACAAGCAAGCCAGCGGGGGCTAGTACCCCGCGCTGCCCGATTTTTCCCACTGCTGTGCATCGCCTGGTGCCGCTGCCCCGGGCCCGAAGGCAGCCCCCCCGCGGGCACGGACAGCAAGCCAGCGGGGGCTGTCCGCGCTGGCCGATTTTTCCCACTGCTGGTGGGCATCGGCTGCCGCAGCACCTCCAGCCCCGGGCCCGAAGGCAGCCCCCCCGCCGGGCACGACCAGCAAGCCAGCGGGGGCTTGTCCCGCAGCTGGTCCCTGAATTTTCCCACAGCTGAGCTGGCATCGCTTGCCTAGCTGCCCCGGGGCCCGAATGGCAGCCCCCCTCCGCGGGCACGACAGCAAGCCAGCGGGGGCTTGTCCCCCGCGCTGCCGGATTTTTTCCCACGTGCTGGCAATTCGCTGCCGCTGCCCCGTGGACCGAAGTGCACGCGCCCTCCCCCGCGGGCAAGAACAGCAAGCCAGCGGGGCAGTCCGCGCTGCCGATTTTTCCCACTGCTGGCATCGCTCCGCTGCCGCCGGCCCGAAGCAGCCCCCCCGCGAGCACACAGCAACCAGCGGGGCTGTCCGCGCTGCCATTTTTTTCCACTCTGGACAAATCGCTGCCGCTGCCCCCGGGCCCGAAGGCACCCCCCCGCGGCACACAGCAAGTCCACGGGGCTGTCCGCGCTGGCCCGATTTTTCCCACTACACTGCTTGGCATTCGCTGGCCGCTGCACCGAGGCCCGAAGGCAGCCCCCCCGCGGGCGAAGACAGCAAGAGCCCAGCGGGGGCTGTCCCCGCGCTGCTCGATATTTTCCCACTGCTGGCATCGCTAGGCCCAGCTCAGCCGACGCCGGGCCCGAAGGCAGCCGCCCCCGCGGGCAAGACAGCAAGCCAGCCTGGGGCTGTCCCCGCGCTGGCCTGATTTTTTCCCCACTGCCTGCATCGCTGCCACCACCCGCCTGCCAGCCGGGCCCGAAGGCAGCCCCCGCCCCAGCGGGCACGACAGCAAGCCAGCGGGGGCTGTCCCGCAAGCTGACCGATTTTTCCCACTGCTGGCATCGCTGGGCCGCTGGCCGACCGGGCCCGAAGGCAGCCCCTCCCAGGCGGGCACTGACAGCAAGCCAGCGGGGGCTGTCCCGCGCTGCCCGAATTGTTCCTCACTGGCTGCATCTCTGCCGCTGCCCTCCACGGCCCCAAGGCAGCCACCCCGCGGCACGTCAGCAAGCCAGCGGGGGCTGTCCGCAAGCTGCCAGGATTTTTCCCACTGCTACTAGGCATCGGGCTGCCCCAGGCAGAGTGTGCGTAGCCTCTCCCGCGCCGGGGGGCAGGCAAGAGCGCAGGGGGGCCAGGCCCGAAGGCAGCCCCCCCGCGGTGTAAGATAGCCAGCCAGTAGGGGCTGTCCCCCAGCGTCAGCCCCCGTTTGCGCATCGCGGCATGGAAATCATTGCCCCGCAAAGCGTAAAGCATTAAGCAGATGCGCCCAATCGCACCTACAAGAGCCACAAGGGCCCCCAAGGGCCCCAAGGTCCCCTCAGGAGCCCCAGCGCCCTCAGCGCCAAGCGCAGACTCGGTCGCGGGCGCGGCGCGTGCGCTCGCTAATGCGCTGCTGTGTGATTTTTATAAGGTGTCGGTGGTCGGAATCGGGTCGTTCGCCTGCCGGTAAAACAAACGGTCATCGATGGCGGCGTTTACTTCGGGCCGTGAGGCCCCCCACGTGTGTAGCAAGCACAGCTTCGTCAAAAATCCCCCCGCGGCAGGCCTATGGGCGCCAGGCCAGCGCGCCCACATGTGCCAGTCGGGGGGCACCCCCCTAAAGGAGCTTATAAGTGTTATAGCAATGCTCTGGCAAGGGGGCAAGACAACTACTCCTACAGGTCCCAGCTGTCACCACCCCCCTCTAAAAAATTCATTTCCTTGGTATATTGAGCTGAAATTTTGCACATAGAGTTGGCAAAAATCCAATCCACCTTTATAAATTTTCCCAGTTTTATTTCGAGGTCGGGAAGTATTTTTTTTTATTTTTCTACCATTAAAAATCAAGGAAATACGCAAAAATAGGAACCAGGTCCCCGGAATGACCCCAAATTCGGCTGTCAGCCTCACAAAAATATGGCTGATTTTACTGGATTGATTTCACGTTGGAAAGACATGACGTTTTCCCTTGGCAGAGATGCGGGAAAAACGGCAGCGCGCATGCCGCGGGCCGTACCGGAGGAGCCCCGGGAAAACTCTTTGCTTTCACGGTCTTGGCCCTTCCCCTCACCACCCATGGCCCTGGACCTCTAATTCCCCTCCCATCAGCAGTTGTGTGCCGATAGGGCAGTGATTTGAACGACGCCATGCCAAGCCGGTAATCGCACCCGGCCGACGCGGGAGGAAGATTATCTCTCTCTTCCAAGATAGCGAACAACACATCGGGTAGTTATGTTAGATAGGGCAGAGAATTGAATGACTCGTTTGCGGGCAGCCAGCTGATAAGGGCCTCCAGCTGCACAAAATCCGCAGCTGCCTGATTATTTTCCGACGTTGCTCGATTAGTCTGAACAGCCCCTCGTTCGTCCGCGCTAGCCGATTCCAACACTGCCTGCTGTGGTCTGAACACCCCCTGTTTTTCGTCAGCGCGTCCCCTTGACGAATTTTCTCCTGCCTGGCCTCGGACAGCCCATCGTCCATACCCGTGATCGTCAACAAATCTGCGCTGCCGTTTTTCCCCGACGGGCCTCCAGCTGCGGATCTCCGCGCTGCCTGATTTTTCCCACTGTTGGCATCGCTGCCGCTGCCTAGGCCCCCCGTCTTTTTTCGTCACGCCTAGGATACTAATAAACAGTCCAGACTC
>JAQIZT010000370.1:0-28072 GCA_029228515.1 Populus alba x Populus x berolinensis | reverse complement strand
CTCACACGCCTATCCAAACACAACAGAACATCGCTTGTTCCAAGCTTTAGACTTTCTTGGTCTCTTCCGTGTGCGCTGCCCAGAAACAGCGCGCTAATGACTCTTTGGTCTCTGTACTTCAATTTATTTCTTCCATTGTGTTGCCAGGAAACCCCCCATTTTAGTCAATAAACTTCGAGTTCATAAAGAAATCTTGGTGATTTGTAGATTGATTGATGGATCGTGACCTCGTGAATCCGAAAGCCATTGACCAAGTCAAACGAGGCTGCAGAAGCCCAGGTACATACGCCTTTAAATATTTCTCCCATGGTTAGTTCTTCACCTTAATATTTTGCATGTTTAAACACAGGTTTACACAGGTCTTGCCTCTTTCTTATGTTTTTTCAATAGTATTCCTTTATTTGAAAAAAACTAGACTTTTTTTAATTTATATTATTTTTATCTACTGCAATTAACAAAAAAAATCGAAAAAAAAAATTATTTAAATTTAATTTTAAATAAAAATCGATTTTAAAAAACATAATATTCTACAATCTTATATATTTTAATAGATATTTTTAAATAAAAAATTATTTTGAAAAGAAATTTTTCCCCATCTCAAACACAACTCTCCTGAAGAACTATTTAAAAATGAGATTGCAATTAGTTTTTCAAAAGTTCTTATTACTTGTAATGTTTTAAATAATAATTTTTGTGTTATTTTAAAAAATTATTATTGGATAGTTAACATATTAAAATAATTTCACAAACACCAAAAAAAAATATTAATTTAAAATAAATAAATAAATAATTTTTTTTTAATTTTTTTTAAAATAAACTTTAAAACATATAAAAGTATACATGCAATTAATATAAATAGGATTGTTGATTCACAATCTAGATACACAATTACCCACAACAACGCGAATAATAATCAAGAGTGATTCTTCTTCACCTTGCCCTTTAAGGATTTACCTGGATTTGGTCTACTTTCTTAGGATTTTTTAGTTTTTTTTTTTGTCCTTTTATGTAAAATATCATAACCCTGTCTATGAAGATCAACTCCAGGGTTCTGCTGAGTGTTCTTGGAATTGATCAATTTAAAACCTTTTCTAATTTAACAAGGTGCTTTGTGATATATGACTTTTATTTTTTAATTGAACTATATAGGATATTTTTGGTTGTAGATGATCCAATACATGATAAGTTATGAGTTTATTAGGGGAAGAAATGATAGTGACAGTATTATTATAAAATATTTTTTTATTTAATAAAATTTTACTTTTATTATTCTTAAATTTATTTTAACATTAGTATATTAAAATTAATTAAAATTATAAACATCAAACTCGAGCTCGGCTGAGTGATTCATTGGAATTATCAATTTAACCTTTCTAATTAACAAGGTGCTTTTGATATTTGACTTTTTTTTTTTATGTAACTGTATATAGATATTCTTTGATTATGAGATATTCGCATACATTATAAGTTTGAGTTTTACTAAATTGTGAGAGTGGCAGTCTTTTAAAATATTTCTTTTTGTATACTTCCAATATTTTTTTATTTTTTTTATATTTATTTTTAACATCATAATATTAAAACTATTAAAATCACAAAAATATTAAAATGTCTTTTCTTTTGTTTTCAGGGCTGGTTGCTGGGAAGGACATATTAGGCTTTAATGAACATGGGATGGTCCTGGTACAAGAGATTGAGCCAGCCACACTAAAAATGTCTCAAGCAAAAAACTAATATTTCCTCTGGAAATAGCAATTAACGTTTTTCATTCTTTCTTATACAAGCCATCATCACCTGGCTTTCAAATCATTTTAAACTCTGTGATAATTTAACTAATGTCTCTTTTCTCTCTCCAAATATCTGTCTAAATCCTCTGTTATTGTTATAATTTGAATTAACTGACCTATATTGTTTTTCTGAATTGATGAATTTTTTTAATAGTTATATTGTCTTTCATAAGATATTAATATTATTCAATCTAATCCAAAACGCCAAAACACAACTCCAATACTTTTTCTCAGCACACACGCTGGCGCGCGTGTTTATTATGCTGCTTAACAAATAATATCTGGGTGATAGATATTCAAGACTTGATGGATAGAACATAATTTATTAAATCTCATCAAATTAAATAAAAAAATAATAGAAATATGAAAAAAAGTCGTCCATTTTAGTTTAATTTTGTAACGGAATTAATTTTTATTCTAATAAACTTTGAAATTTTTTTGCCAGTCTTCATAATAATATTTTTTATTTTTAATATTAGTATATTAAACATAATTTTAAAATAAAAATCACAAACCACAAACCTTAAACAAAAAAGAAGAAAAAAGACAGCAGCCACTAAAACCAAGATGTTTTTTTTATTGTTTAACACGAAGCAAGAAAATCAAGAAAAGTCACGGCCTGACTGTCTGCCCAACAAGTCAGGCAATGGTCCGGTACCAAAAGGACGTTCGCAGCAAGCGTTAACCACGGTGCCAGAGTTTGCCAGACAATGCAGAAAAGAGATTGTAAAATCTCATACAGTTTTTTTTATTAGCTTCAAGGCAGGAAAAATACTGAAGTTTCCACCAACTCATCGATGGTGACAAGAGATAAGCATGAGATCTTGCTCTCCACGACAACTGTATGGGTGTATGAGAGCGTTGGATTTAAAAATTGCTTTTTAAAAGTATATTTAGTATGATAAATCATTAAATTTGTATTTATGTTAGTATTTTTGTAATAATTTTAATGTATTAACATAAAAAAATTTAAAAAATCATTTTAGGATATTTTTCAAATAAAAAAAACTATTAAAAAATATATATTATATACCATAATTTCAAAGTAAAGCCATCATGGTGAGGTTGCTTTTTCTTGGACACGATCTCTTGTTCAATGGCCGTACCGTAATAAATCAATAACTATTAAAGTATATAAAAAATGGGCAAACAAATAAAATCGTAATATATCTTTCCACGTGGCAGGTCCGTACTCTCATACTGACCAGTTTGGGTGGACATACAAACTTTTCTCCTGCCGGTCTTTTTCGAAACTAACGTACAGATTTTTATTACTTTCTACTAATATTTTATCGCTGGACTGGTGGCTCTGTCCTTTCAATTAGATCCCCCACACCCCATTTGAATGTGTTTTGATATTATTTTTAATTAATATTTTTATTTTTAATGAGATCATTTAAAAAATATTTTAAAAAATAATTGTTATATAACAAACCTAATAAAACATATTTGAAATACTGGACATTCCTCCCTCTTGTATAATTTTAGTCTAAAGTTCATCCTTTATGTGTTTTTTATTAGTTTTAGAATAATAAAATCATTTTATTTAATAATTTTGTTTTATTTTAATAGGTTTTTAATTATCCAGTTAATCTGATCTAATTAGATAAATTAAAATAAGATTTGGTGTTTTAATAAAATCTAATAAACTAAATGAAAAATAAGATACTAAAGAGTGTTTGTTATTTAAAAATATATTAAAAAAATTTTTTTTATTTTAAAATTTAATATATCAAAACTATTAAAAAAAATACTAAAATAATTAAATTAATAGTTTTTAAAAGATATCTAAATGTAGTTTCAAATCGAAACGACAAACAAGCTGTACGATTATCGCACTACAATATTATTATTGTTTGTATTTTTTGTTGAAAAGTTTTTGAATTATACTAAATAGTATTAGAAAAGGAGGAGAGTGGCTTGAATGCTATCCAAAGCTGATGCCTTTGACTTTCAATATGGTAACTATCACCAAGCAAGACACCCAGTCTCCAATTTAAAAGTCAAGAAGTGTGCGGCGGAAGAATGGCGTTCCGTGTCCAATTTTTTCCCATTTTTCAACCAAATTTTCTTTCTTTGGTTCTTAATTCTATCTCGTCTCTTTAAATTTCAAAATTGACGCTTGCGCCACGTCATGTCACGTAAAAGGGGTTTCTGGATAATAATTTTAAAAGCTGGTCTAAAATAAGTGATCTAGAATTGGGAGCTAGAGCAGGGTCGAAATAAAAAATACATGAGAAAAAAAATCTGGTGAGCTCGATAAAAATTATGTTGTAATTCATTATATAATGATTTTTTTTATTAAATATATTTTAATTTTTTTTAAAAAAAATTAATCCAAAATCTGAACTGGATGTAAAAACTTTAATGCTTTTAATTATTAATTTTAAGTTTTCCAGCTACTGGCAATTGCATCCTTACATTATTTCGATAAACAATGTGAAAAAGCATGTATCTACAATATTTTTCAATACAAGTTTAGCTGATGTTAACCTTTGGATTAGGCTTGTATATAATTAAAATTAATTCCATCTTAGGATAACAATTTATTTAAAGACAAGCTCACCTACCTTCAAATTTACAAAAAACTAATGAAAAAACCGCTCTCATTGTTACTTCAGATTGTGTCCGATAAAAAAGGGATATAAATTGATTGAAAAAACATAAACAAAAACTTAAAGAATCATGTTTTTATTATGATATTTTTTAAAATAATTTTATGTTATTTTTATTTCAAAACATAATCAAATAGCTATCTTATAAGTTTTTTAACACGAGTACACACACAGAAAGTTTAAAGTTGTCTTTTTTAGGAATGATTATTTATCAGTTTGTTTAGTTTTTAATAAAATAACATAATTTAACTAAATTTTTTTATAAAAAAGATTGAAACCTGTTTTTTCAAAAAACTATCGATTTCAGTTTGATTTGTTTTTTAAGATAAAAACAGATTCCAACTGGTTTGACTATGTTTTTTCAATTTGACTTGGTGTTGACCTCGGTTTATCTATAAATTTGACCTTGTTTTTTTTGTTTGGCACGGTTTTTTTCGGTTTGGATTTGTTGTCGGTTTTTTTGGTTTCAGGCTTACATAACTGAAACCAACCATCAAATATTTTAAAAAATTTAATCGATTTTTTTATCATTTTAAAAGTTTTACAATTTTTAAAATTAATTAATTTTTATAATGTTTTTTTCTCACTCCCACTCCTACCCCTCTCGACTCGTTTTGCTCCAGCACAAGGTGGTAGTTATTTTAATACTTGTCCTTTAAGACCATTCTTTTGCTGCAATGAGCTGGCTTCTTCGCTAAAGAACACACTCATACATGGGTTTTGCTTAAAAATATTTAAAATCTCACATATCGTCCATAATCAAGTTGACCCAGTTGAACGTGACAACCCCCCCCCCCCCTCCTAATTTCCCGCTTTGTAGCTGTCAAAAATTAGGAGTGTTTATTTCAAATTATTTTTTATTAGTAAATAAAATTAATATTTTTTTTTATTTTTTTTTTTTTTTTTTTGAAAAATTGAATAAAAAATAAAAATAAATTAAAATAATTAAAAAACATTAAAAATTTTAATTTAAAAAGAAATAATAAAAATTAACTACGCGTGGTCCAACCACTACACTAAGAGCGTTGTTTGACAGTGTAAAAGCGGTTATCATTTGTCGAAAGCTTTTTCGTGTCGAAATACATTCAATGATGTATTTTTTCCATTTTTTAAAAATTATTTTATATCACACATCAAAACGATCCAAAAATACAAACCGAACTCACTTTAAGGCAAAATAAAATAAAAATGTAAAGTGTGAGCAAAACACCGGTTTGGAAACGCAATATCATACAGAGTCTAAAACATCTAAACACTGTTTGAATCTGAAGTCAAGCAAGCCATTGATATAGGCAAGGTGCCCAAGAACTAAATGAATGAGATACACGAGAGGCATCAAAACAAATGAAGGTGGTGTCATTTTTAATAATGTAATTTGTCATTTTTGAGTTTGTTTTTGTGAGAGAATTATGAGTTTGAGTCCCTTATATTCCCATGGATCATTGGAGATTTATATATACGTTCAAGTCCTATGAAATTAATCGAGGTCACATAAGTTAGCTCTAATACCAACGTTAATATATATATATAAAAAAAAAGTGGTGTTTTTTAGTGGTTGTTTTTTAAAGTATTTTTCACTTGAAAAAAATATTATAAACAAAATAATTTTTATATCAATACTTCAAAATTATAAAATAAGACATAAAAACATTAATTTTAAATAAATAAAATTAAAATTTAAAAACGCAATCAGTGTCCTGATTCTACACGGGTGAAAAAATGACATACACATACTATATAAAGAAAAAACAGCAACTGGCCAGCTATACTTTTTTGGTGCAATAAAACTAGGATTGCAAGTAGCCAACCTACCCCGATAAAAAATATATTTTGGATGCTGGAAGTAGACATGCATTCACATGCCTTCTACACCGCATGAGGGAGTCCACACACACATATATTGTTATATTTTTTTATCATTATTCAATATTCACGGTCCAAACAATCCATACACAAAATGAAAGTGTGTTTTCGTAATATAATAGCACTAATTCCTAGTAATATAGCTGATTAACTTTAAAGATTTTTTTATAATTTATAGTCTTTAAACTGATGATGTTTTCGTTTTTTTAAAAATATAAAATTATGTTGTTTCTTATAAATAAATCCATCTACTGATCAGCACCCATGACGAAAGCCTTTAAACCGAGTACAAACTCTGTACTGGGTTATTATTATAACTTTGATCTCCTAAACCCTTACAAGTAACTGAAAATTTAAGCCTCGAGACATACCCTTGCCGAAGAAATGTGCCCTTGTATTGTAGGACTGTTTGGTATTGTTTCACAGGGCTGCGGCCACTATGGGTAAACCTACATACAAGTATAAGGCCAACCCAAGCTTTGCAGAAATATACCTGCCCTCATGTCCCCCACTGTCAGCAAAATGCCCTCCATCCACTCTTGTCTTGTCCTAGTCCCAATTTAATTTATTTTTCATGGGAAAATTATTGTAATTACTATAATTTACTAAGCAGTGCTAAAAATAAAAATAATGAATGATGTGGTGAATCCTCTCTGGCATGTTCTTTTTTTTTCGGTTGTTTGAAATATTCTTTTTTTAGGGTGACATAGTGTTCTTGGCTGTCATGATGTTGATGGGTTGTCTAGCTTTTGGTTTCAAGGGAAATTTCAGGCTTTTTCAGATTCCTGTTTTCAAATGAGCATGATCACCATTCTTTTTTTATCTTCCTTCATTGTTTGGCTCTCTTTTGGATTCTGGGGCGTTGCTGAAGAAAATCCTGACTATCTTTTTGTTCTTTCATCACCAATTTGGATTGAAAAAGATTGTACCTTTCATGGAAGGCACTTTGTTATCTCGGTATCGCAGAGATTCAGATTTCAAAGGTGAGCGTCATGCAAAATCTGTTTCTATTTGTCTCTTTCTTTCTTGTAGCGTGGCATTGTATCCATTGTTCTTTTGGATTAATCATATTGTTGCTATCCCACGCCGATTGACTGAGAAAAGATATGGCTTTATATGTTTCTGATCTTTATAAAGTGTGCCTGTTTGTTTTTTTCAATGGTGTCACAATGCTTCTTGGCTGCTTTGCTTCTGGAAGCTGACATATTAGCTTGAATAGCCATGCCAGTCTTTCTTTCTTAAGCAGTAATATTGTAGGTATCAGTCACTTAGGTTCAATGCTATTATATCGGATGTCGGTGCGTATGCATTATGTAGAAAAATTCTGTATTGTAATGTTTAAATTGATTCTGATGATTGTTTTTCCTGCTCTTATGGTCTTGCATGATTTTATGATTTCCGGTTCCAGAAGATGGGATTTAGAAAGCTGTTGATTATTCAAGTTAAGAAGTGATATATGATTAGGGATTGTATGTCCTAATCCCGCTTGTAACTGAACTGGGTTGCTTGTGATTCTGTCAGCAAGAATGATTGATTACAGTGGTTGGTTTGATTGTTTTTAGGTGAGGTGGAATCAGTTAAAATGGAACTGGCCTTCTAGTTCTGCAAGTATGCCAGATGTTCTTCGGGAGAAACCTGGAATTCTGTAACATGTAAAGGTCTTGACTTTGATTGTCATTGCTTCCTGTTTTCTTTAGAGTTGTCTGCTTCCTTCATTCTCTGGTTATGGTGGGATAGATAAAAATAATCATGATTTGGTTTCATAGCCGGTCTTTGTTGTCCTTGGATTCTGATAATGGAATTCGCAAAGATAAATTCTTGGAAGTTCCTCAGATAGTATGGGAGACTGAACAAATACAAAAGCGATAGCATTTGCACAGAGCTTGTCTAATATAACTGCTAGAATGCTGGAACCGAACCTGCTAATGCCTAGTTTAAGGTGCCTCCCTGTTTCTATAAGGAAAATAGATCGCCATCCAGCCTATTTCCTTTGATAAAGTGTTCCAATTTGCGAGGTTTAATTCCCTCTGTAATGAGTTTGAGGCAGTTGGGCAGTTAATTCAGACCATTAGGAATCAAACTGGAGTGCATGAGCTACAGAAAGGGAAGTGGGAGGAAGTGGAACTGTTGAGAGGGATTTTGGATCAACTGAAACAGCTTAGCAAGGATCCCATTTGATGTGATATGAGTGTATTAGAATAGTTGGGAAGAATCCGTTTTTGTGTGCATGATCATTGGCCTGTTAAGGAACTATGCCAGGGTCTTTGAAATGCTTAGTTTTGGTCGATGAGATAAAGCTAGAGAGGCAGATTAGAGTTGTGTCAAAGATTAGAGAAGTAGGAAAGGAAATGAGCAGCAGAATTTGGCTCCCTCTCAATAGCGAGATTTATGGTCCTGATAGCTCTCTGTTGGAGCCAAGTGCCTTATGTGGCAGTTCACATCTGAGGATAGAGATTGATTTGGATGATTCACTGCAAGAAGTTAGAGCGGAAATTAAATGTCCAGTGAAATCTGTAGCAGCGAAGCAGAGATTATGGAGAGAGTGGGGAACATTGGAGGCCTAACAAGGTCCTACTGTTGTTTATCCATCGCTGTAGCAGATAAGTCCTTCCTGAAGATTCTTCTATACTCACAGGGTGGAAGGAAGGTTTTGCTTCCCTGTTGAGAAGAATAAACTCGGTGTCGATGGAATTTATAAAGAAATACACCCGTATCTCATTCAGTCTGCAATAGATTATGAAGTTTGCTCGAAGGCTGATGTTTTTGTTGGGGAACAGTTTCTTCAACATTTTCAGAGCCTCGTAGCTCTCGAGAGAACACAGAAAGATGATTAGAAAAATGGTGCGCGTTTTACAAGCTCGTGTGGCGCAGATGTAAGATGGCCTTACATAATGCATACAATATAGTTGGGGGAATCCAATGGTCCTCATAAATTGGATGACAAAATATGGTCTGAATTCAAGCCTCAAAGCAAATCAGCTACGGGCTCTATATATCATACACCTGTTGTGAAGATAATTGCACGAAATCGCCGATACGAACCACTTGGTTCTGAAACCTCAAATGAGAATCCTTGTGGAAATTGGTGTTGGTATAGTTTTCGGCACGGCAGCTTTTTGTCTAAAGAAAGTCAAGGATATAAGAATTTCAAGATAGCAGTATAAACTCCAGAATTAGGTTAACACTTTTCTTTTCTGTAGTTGCTTATATTTAAATTTTTTCCAATTTGTGTGATAGAATCTTTCATAGAGGATTGATATTTTTAGTTCCGTAAGGGGGCCTGTGAGACCACAAACTTTCTCCACATGTTTTACCTATGGTGCTAAATCCACCATTGGAAGAATGTCCATGAATGGCTGCATTTCTTGAAGGATTTTTACTCCATCTTTGAAGATGCTATACATGGTGTCCTCAAGATCAACTTTCCGAAAGAGTATCCACTAGTCCCGCCTCCCAACCGAGCATACTGGGATAATTCTTGCTGGTATTTTCCAAAGCTCTGATGATAATTCTTCTTCTTCCGCTGAATTCTTTCATCTCTCTCATCCTCCTCCCTCTTCTTTCCCCTTCTTCTTGCCAACGCTCCAAATCACACCCCAGACAACATCTCCTTTCCGTACAGAACTGGAATCAAGATGCTTTATTGTCATTGCGTTATCTGTGAAAGCAAAGGGCGATGTACTTGGTGAGTTTGCTGGTCATTTATGAGTACCAAACCCCTTGAATTGGCATCATAGTAAAAGACATTATTTCCATCGAAGTAGAAGCCGCCCGAAGCAGCATCGTAAAGTAATAACCAGATGCTGCGTCCCACCAAAACCACAGGTTGTGGAGCTGAATCATCCTTTTGAACTGTAATCTATCCTGATTTTCACCCTGGGCCAAGAATGCTCTTTGCGTGTTCCCACTTCTTTAGAAGAACTCTGCCCGTTCTTCTCAAGAGTGGGTTTCCATTGGTCAGCATCATCAACCGAATGGAAATGTACAAACGCAAATCCCCTTGAAAGAATGAGTAAACTTGCCTCTAACCAGTCCGAAGATATCCTTGATTGGAGCATGTTTGGAAAATTCATATCGAAGCATCTTCCTCAGTCCGCGATTTTCATCCCAGCTGCGAACAAACAAAACATGAGTTAGACCTGCCTCAAATCCCTTACTCTTTCCCTAAGGATGGTGGATGTCGATAAATGCTAGATCTGCTGGTGGTAGCCATCATACCGCTAGCGGCTTTATTGCACTGAAGGTAGGATGTACGCCTTGCGAAATTGACAACACGCCACAACTGGTGCGCATCCAAAAAGACGGCACCCGTGATGTTTCTGTGCTGAACCAGAATTTTATCTTGACCAAACGTCGCTCATTGCCCCTCCAGTTGGCTTGCTGAAACTCCAAAGAAAAGCTTCCTGCCATCAACAAGAAGACGAGTAGAGATTTCTTTTTACTTCAAAATTATAGTCGAAAAAACTTCTTTTTCCCCCAACCCTGATTTTTGAGACCGAATCACTGTTGAACTGAAGGATTTCTTTTGGCAAACTTTTTTATTAATGCTGATATTAGTGCCTGTTTGGTAATGTTGTTTTTAAAAGTGTTTTTGAAAAAAAATAAATTTTTTTTTTTTAAACTAATGATTATTTCTTTTTGAGTTTTTAAAATCATTTTGATGCTTTGATTTTAAAAAATAATTTTTAAAAAATAAAAAAAATATTATTAATATAACTTTTCTAAATTAAAAAACAATCATGACCAACATTTACTAAACATGTTTTTTTTAGAAGCTTGATGGCCATCTTTTCCACGCGGTTCTTTCTTTAATTCCCTGTGTTTGGATGGTGGACCTGTCCCAATGCTTCAATTTCGTGTTCCATTGAGCAGGACTCAATTGATAACAATTTTTCATGGTGACTTGGGTTTGACCAAATGATCCAATGTTTCCAACTTCCCAAAGTGCATTTACCAGGTTAGTTTCAACACTGCAATTAGCCATCAAAAACCATTCAACGAATCAAAATCTCCAGCGAGTCCAATGATGTCCAGGCCAGCAAAAGGAATTTTGTCCGGATCCATTTCTCTTTGATTTTTAGATGCGATTGAACTTCCCGTTGTTGGAAATTGTACGATCGAATCAGTTTTATGTAAATAGTTTGCTAAGAAAATTCCTAGAGGTAGCAATCTGTATACGCTAGGGCGTTTGAAAATTAATTCTGGAATGATGTTTGCCAAACTGATTTACACTGAAGAAATTACAAAACTGAACCATAATGTTTAATGCATTTTATATAAATTTATTTAGGAAACAATGATGAGTTCAAACTGATAAGATTGTCATATTACAGTGATTGATAAATAGGCTCCCTTTTTGGTTCTTAGTTTTTTCTGATCCTAAGAGGCTCTACCCTCTCCCAAACCTGCCCAAAGGTGGGAGCACGAACCAATTGAATATCATACCCAAATTCTCAGGAAAGACTTTTAAGGAAGAAAAGATGCAACAGTGACACCAATGACAATTATTCAAGAGAAAGCATATTGCTTTGCGTGTTTTATTAACAAGCTCGATTTAATTAACGTATTTCAATAACTTCCAACCACTAAAGTAAAACCTTCCCTTCAATTACAAGAATTCACAATAGAGAGAAAGGAAAAGATTACCATCTTTTTCATTTTCCTTTCAATTGTACGAATGTAGTAAATGTTTCATCTATTTTCATTGTTCCTTTTCTAGATGAATGCAATGAATCAAGCATTCCAATTCTTCTGCTTCCAATCTTATGGACCTTCAAGAAGGTCACACATCCATCCAGCAGTGATGATGAAAAGGGCTATAAAAGGAAAAAGGAAGCGCCAAGCTTTCCTGCACCTTCTCATGTAATGCAAATGGTGTAAATAGAGTGAGAAGAAGCTCTTTTAAACCTCCCTTGAGCATTGTTGAAAGATAAAACAAACTTTTTTCCTAGTTTTATTAGCAGAATCCTATATTATGCTTTCATTAGATATAAGATCTTTCGTAGTAATTGTCGCTTATTACAGAGACAAACCTCTCAAGCCAAGGAAGCTGAAGAAGAATCCTTTTATACGCATCTAACATATGAGTCCTGTTACAGGCGGGGGTGGAGATTGGGTATGGAGAATGGTGGTCACTCAGACTGAAACCCCCATCCAAAGGAATCTTTGAATTAATGCCAGCTAGCTGCGATCTCTCTTGTTCCGATATGGCATCCATAAGCTTGGGTTTGTGAATTAAAAGTCTCCCATGCCCATAGCGTTACTGATTTCTTGAAATGATTGGGGTGACCAAAATCTATCAGGAAATTGTCCATCATCCCAAAAGACACATTGACAGGTCCTGTTGCCTGTGCCCTAGTATTCAGCACCCGCAATAGAATAACAGAACTTCATGCCCACACCTAGGAAAATAGAAGCAGATTTGGAGTTAAGAACTAAGAATACAAAAGGATAGGTGCAGAGGACTCAATGGAAGTATGTTAAACCACGCAGTTAAAGAAGCAAATGCAAGCCAAGCTCTCTAGACCACTTTAACACAAAATATAACAATAAATATGCAAGTGATTGTTACAATGTGCACAAGCAGAGGATTCAAGGAAACCAATTTACAACGAATCAAAAGCAAAGAAATGCTATCAATGTAACCGGAGGTTAATAGTAAGTTAACTTATATCGATCTCAACTTCCTAAGTGCAAGGCAATAAAATAAACTGAACCATTAGCGTCTCCTCAAGAGCTGTCTCATATGGATGACTCTAGGACAGAAGAAGGATTTGAAACAATCTTCCACTTGCTTGCTGTGGTGTCAATAGCAGTCAATCATTATGACCTGTTGAAGCTCCTCAGCTAAAAAAACTGTCCAATTTCATATCCTCCAAGACCAAGTAACTTTGTATCAACATAAATGAAAGCTTCTTTCACATAATTATGTTCCTCATCATTGAAAAGTATTATTTCTGCAATGATTTGGTAGAGATAACGATAAACATATGGGTGTTTTAGGCTTTTCATTATAACAGTTAGCAGAGGAAGAGAAATGCCATTATTCAGGATCACAACAGATGCCTCTACAGTTAATAATATTACCAGCATCAACGGTTCTATTCTATTACTCAATTTTTAAGAATAAAAACATGGAGTTAACAGATGAACTTGTAACCATATTAATCAACTTCAATCAGCACAAACACCCACACCAACCATCTAATAAAACAAAAGAAAGAAGGGGAAAGAAACCCCAAAAAGTAGCCTTGCATGTAACTTACCAAGCAGGTCATATGATAGCAACCTTGAGAGGCCATCAATCATCCTGCGGCAACTGTTGATCAACACTTGCCATCTTTTATTTTGTGGCCAGAACGATGCAATGTAATGTCTGTAGCATCCCTCTCCATCTTAATGGGAGGTTCCCTGGAACTCTTCACAGCTCATGGAAGAATGCCAAGGAACGCTACATTCCACACAGATAAACGCTTTGACAAACAGGGCACTCAATACATTATGTATCAGAACTGACTTGATGAACATTGCCCTAAGCTGACAAACATTCCTCCGAGGATCAAGCAGGACAAAACAATTTGGATAGGGGGCGTGGATTCTATTCTTGACATGGAGAATATTCAGCTTCAAGCCAGGGCTTTCTCCAGGGATCCATAAGAAATGAGAGAGAAGAAATGATCTGCATTCATTGATGGAAATGCAATATTTGCATCCTGACTGAGGGCATCCTGATGGGACTTGAGATGACTGTACTTTTCCCAATCAACATAGGTCCTCATACAATGTGAGCAGAATTTGTGTGGGAACATTTGCATTGTTATCATACATTGGTGATATCTTATCCTCACAAACAGATAGAACAGTTTTATTTATCGGGATTCACTCCCATTGGCTGGAAAAGAAACAACCCCAACTGCTACCTGTGCTAAGCGTAATGGCCTCATCAAGATCAAAGCTAGGACTGAGTTTTTTCAGAATGAAAGCTTCCAGGTTTGCTGACAATGTTCAAGGAATCCATTGCCTCAGCGCTATCAAGAAGTGGAACCCTCGAGTTTCCTCCTCATTTGTTATCTGTCAGAAGTTAAAATCAACTAAAGCCACGTGGAGAGCATGTACATATGAACAAGATATTTTGTGTCAGGGTTTGCAATAGATGATGTGAATCAAGGTGAAAATGGTGGTGAATGTCTTTAGTAAAGTTATATTAAAGCCATGAGAGATAAATAACTACAATCAGAAAGAGCTTATTGTCCCAGAATAAATCAGTGGTGAAAAATAGTCAAACTACATTTTCGTTCCACGTGAAGACCAATTCGTAACACAAGAATAAAGCATATAGCAATCAGAATCACCCCTGCTATTTGTTTTCCTAAACTTGAGTGGCTGCAGTGATCAAAGAACAGCAGGCAACTATTTAATAGAATACGCAAATAAAGCTGGGCTCAGTAAATTAAAGATAGGAGTCTACAACCAAACCAAAATATAGTTTCCCCCTATTCCAGAATACGTGAATGTGGAATTCTTTAAAGCTCCGGATTTATAGAAGGATAATAAAAACATGCCGTTGGTCATTGTACTGTGAATAATAATGACAGTCATAAAGTCAACGTGGAGCTCTTTTTTTAAGGCCAGAAAAAAAATTATTTCTAACAAAAGATTGTTTTTGTTTCTTTATTTGAATGGCAGCACACTCGCTATTCACAATAGCCACACCGTGATCTTCAACAAATTAAAATGCTTAGCAATGCTTTTATCACAAAGATGTTTATTCAGGTATGCGTGGGGGGGGGGGGGGGGGGGGGGGGGGGGGGGCAAGTTACATAATCACAAGCGAGTTGTGTCTGCACATTGTAGAAGTATGATACACAAATCTTGTCATTAGAGACTGTCACACTGACCATATAACAACTCAGAGTCAGGTGAATGCATACACTCGGGCGGCGATATTAATTCTGCGATAGCCTCAGCAAGACCAATCCATAAGAGCCAAATAATAATCAACAGATTCCTCCACATAGAAATCAAGCTTCTTTTGCACCTGAATAACAGGAACATGTTTCGGTCCCTTCCATGACAACACCAATTCCAGAGAACCCAGAACAAGAGTCTCCCATCCTCAGCAATTGACATCGCCCTTGAAAAACTATATTCACTGAAAATTCATCAAGATCTTCCTATCGGCTACTTCCTTCACTATTTCCCTCGATCTCGTTTCCAGACTTCTTCATCTTCACAACAGCTACGAAACACTTTCCTCGTCCTTCCTCTAATTTCATTCCCCCCTAACTAAACGTTGCTGAAGACCCATCACAAAAAGCTGCTTGACCCTCCCATTTTCAACACTAATTTACTCAAAAATCCAGTAGAAGCCGGACAAAAGTTATAAACTTCAAAGGTGTGATTATATCAAATTCTGATAAAAACCCCCGGAAACAAAGCAACCTAACAACCCCTGAATATCACATCTATTTCTTAACATTCACATAAGAAAAATCCCATATCAACAAACATGCAATCTCTTAAGCTCCCCCTAAACTTGAGGGAAACTCATCAAAGAAATGAATCCCAAAATCCGAACTTAAGCAATCTCACTCCCCCTAAAATCACCATAGAAGATGCATGTTCAAACGAGTGGAACTCAAACCTGCAAATACTAAATTGAAATCTAAAAAATAACACCAAGTTAACAGATCAATCCAAAGCTATCCCAACTTTGCCTCATTAAAACCCCTCAAAAAAATACAAAAAGAAACCACACCAAAATAGCAGTAGATAAAAATTCATTATCACATCAACACCAAATCACAAATCCACCCAATAACCGGCTCACAAACCTCTCCATCTTTTTTAAAAAGAACAAGTTCCATAAAAGATAACGCCTAACATTAAAAAAATTAAAAACATATTCTTTTTAACAAAAGGGTATTAATTAAAAAGACAAGAAATGACAAGCTTCCATACCCATGGTGGTTGTGGTGGAAACTAATGTGATGATTCCATTTGTGTGTGTCTGGCTCTGTTTAAGATGTAATAAAAACCCTAACCTGAACATAAAAGCAAACTGCCCTTTTTCTTTTTCTACTTTGCTTATATTAGGCAAAGATTAAGGGAAAAGGAGAGGGAGAGAGAAGTACAGAGAGAATTCCAACGAGGGTGCTGTTATTGTTGGTGGTGTTTGACTGTTAATGGAGTTTAGAGAAAAGGAAGGCAGGCCAGTGTTTCTTGTCCGCTATTGCTGTCATTCCTCTCTTTACTGACATTTCATGTACACCCCAGTTGACATTGAATTTTACATTAAAACAGTTAGGTTAAAGAGCAATTATTTTGCTTTTTATAAATTTTTTTAATCATACTAAAGAAATCATTTTAATAAATGCATTCAATTTTACAAACAGCCTTTTTAAGGGTCATCCTCATCTCTCTCTATAATAGAATATAATGAAACAATAAAAATGTTTTTATATATTTTATTTCATGCGATAATGTAAATCAGTTTGGAGGATTAAGGATAAAATATATAAGATAGAAGGTTGTGTTCTTGGAATTAGCAGGCAACTTTTTTGAATATAAAATCTGTTATTTTTCTAATATTTTTAAAAAAAAAATTGTGACTTTTTGCTATATATTAATATATATATATAGTAAATTAAACCTATTCTTAGCAGGGGAATTGAGAAATTAATATCCAGACTTTTGTAATTCGGAGCTCTAATACAGATATAAAGAAATTATAAAAGAGAACTACGAAGATTCTCTCTGCAAAATTCTCACCATTTTGTCTAATAAAAGTAGGTCATGCCTAGGCCTTGACATAGCATGGCAAGAGAAGCTATTTCCTTCCCTAAAACCCTAATCTTTTCGGTGTAGCCCAACCAAATAGCGTTTTACCTAGTTTTAAACTAGCACTCTTCGCAAATAAAGAGACTTTACAAGACCATCTTTTTTCTTTTTTCCCCCCACCCCTCTATAATGTTAATGAAAATTAATGTTCAGAATTTTTTTTTTTAAAATTAAAAACAATTTTATTTTAATATAAAAAATAAAAATTAACAGTTTGTAACTAGATTTTTTACCGAGTCTTACCGGGATCAATTTACTAGAATCGACCGAGTCGCAATTGAATTTTTATTTAACATACCGGGTTTTTTAATTTTAATCTCGAATCAACTGAATTCTAAATTAATTGTATTGGGTAACTAATACATTACATAGTTGTTTTCCTCACTCAAAAAGTTAATGCTGGCAGAGACCTTTTACTGTGGTTAATCGCAATTTTGTCTGATCACTCTTGGTTTGAGGATATTAATTATTCTGCGTCTGCAGTTACCAACACATATCCTTTCAAACCATAAAGTTCAAAAATTAACAATAAAATAAAATTAAAGATTTCTTTGAGCCAGAGAGATTGGATTATGGAGGGCAGAGCACATGTTGCTACCTGTCCTTATCAAGGAAAAATGTGGCTATGGTTTTGACATTTTTCACTTCCAAAACATTTCTTTATATAAAAAAAAATCAATAACTGGGGCTATTACTCCAACCTAAAGTGTTTGAAAAAACGAGACAATAATGATTACTCCACTAACCTTTTCTATTATTATACCACAAAAATAGTTTATTTTGGAATTTTGTGTATCTGCGCCAGTATATGGAAACTACTTTGCCTTCTGAACCACTTAAATCTTCCATCGCGATGGGGGTAATAAATGGAGTTGATTAAGATCTCGTGTTTTAATAACTGTAAGAATGATTATTTTTGAAAACATTTTTTTTACATTTAAAAGTTATAATTAAAATATTATTTTTATTATTTTTTTAAAATTTATTTTTTAATATCAATCAGTTACTAAAAAACTAAAATATTAAATATATTATTTTTAAAAATTTATTTTATTCTGACTTTTATTATTTTAGGTTTGATTGATCGAATCCAAGGTTTTTGAATTTGATACCATTCATGAAATTTAAATTACTTTAGGTTTAGGTTAGTCGGCAAAATTAAATAATTTTTAAGATATGATATATTTATCATAACTTATATTTTTTTTTTGACCTAGCGTGATCATCAAATTTAAGAGTTTTTGTGTCTATAAAGATTGCTAAAACTCATATTAAATAATATAAACTTTTTTGAATATAACTATTTATTATATGGCAAAGCTTATTGGGATTAATTTCAATTTATTTTTCCTCTTTTTTAACAAAAAATTAGAATCATGTTAGCCAACAAGAAGAAAGAAAAGTTGTGGAAGTGGAAGGAGTAATGAAAGGGTTTTGTGCTTTGATCCAAACCAATTCATTAAATGTTAGAGAGCCATGTCTACAATTCGGTGCTTCATCATCATTTATTGTCTCCCATTTCTCTGATACCAGCCTGTTTCGGATTCTGGCAGTCCTCCATTAAATAAATTGAGTTTTGCTTGAACTGAGAGGGAGCAGAATGACTTGCATTTGAAAATTGCGAATCAAATATCTGAGAGTATCATTTATAAAATGATTCCTTCCCACTGTTAATTCCTCCCCTCGTCCAATGGCTTTAGATGCGTAAAGAAAGAGCCTAGCCTTGTCTGTGTTAATCGTGACCAAATGAAGGTTGGATATGTTTTGATCGATTAAGAATCTTTCGTAAACTTTCCAAGTTTGAAAGAAATCAACATCCCAATTCTTCGAATAACACAGACTCTGTCCGTTTTGACATTGCTTTAACTTCTGTATTTGGTATTGTATTATTTTTTGTTTGAAAAAAAATATCAAAGAAGATGAATGTGTTTATTTTTGGATTGCTCCTCGATCGTGTAATCTTTTTCTAATATTGAAAACACCAACTACTACTTTCTGCAACAAATTCATAAAATCTCTTTTGGTAGCTGGGGTGGTGGGTATAAACATACCACGATTAATTGGGAGAGCTGGTTGCCACCCCCCCCCCAGCAAAATAACATTACACAAACCTTATATGTTCTACGAGTCATTCAAGATGGCCACCAAACTTGTGATACCTTCGTTGGACATACATTTATAATATATAATAATAATTTGGCTTGTGAACACAAGGCATACCAAAAATTAATCCAGATAAAAATATATGGTCCTGTGTGTTTGTTTAAATTTGAGCCCAAGTACAACCCTAATTGTAAAAAAAAATGTTGATTTCAATTATTGGAGCTAATAATATTTCCCTCCTTCTTTTTCTTTGTCCCTTTATCTTTTTGAATTGTTTTTAGATTATAATATACCAGTCCAGATCGGTTGAAAGATTACCAAACCTACAAATTATTTCTTTCAATAATTTAATTCATGATCGGATCAAATTCCCCCAAGTGAGACAGAACCAACTTAACTTTAATATCATATATCCAAAACAATATTGTTTTAGCTTTCTGTTTTAAAATAAACCATTACAAAACAATGTGGTTATTTGAAACTAACAAATTTGTTTGCAGTTTTACAGGTGAATGCTATGGAAATTGCCATGGGAGCTATGGGCTAGCCCGACAACAGTTTCTTTCAATGTAGAGGTTTAGCCTGACCTCACAATATGAAACTGTTTGCAAAGTCCATGCTTTCGAGAACCCTTTGCAATTTTAGCTTCTAGCAGACATGAAACTATCCAAGAGAGACTTCAATTTCCTTAAAAAACGGGTAAGGTAGCTGAAATTACAACACAAAAAACAGAACTCGTGAGACAAAAAGAAGACTAGACACTCCCACTTTGAAGTAACTGGCACAGAAGGAACCTAATTCTGAAGTAAGTAGGCGTCCCATGGGAAACTAATTTTTAACCATGCCATACACCCAGGTTCAGAGCCATTACAGAACATGCCACCAGCACCAAAAGGTACAGAAACGTAAGATTCAGTCTGGAGCTTGATGCTGCCTCGCGTACATTGGAACCCATAAAATCAGCAATGGAAACCAAGAGCACAGCAAGAATGGAAATGCACTGACAATGTTATACCAGTGGTGATCAATGCAGTAGTGCCATACCAACCCTGGCCAATTCCAAAAGTATCTAAAGAACGACCTCCTATCATATACAGCTCAAAACACCACGAATATGCCGAATAAACCATCAAGAACAATTTCGACAAGAAGGCCCTTCTGATGCGAACCTCGTGGATCACGTGGTCACGCAACCCACAATCAAGATTGCGAGATCTGATTCCCGGAAAGCCGAAAGAGGTCTGATAAGAGTGTGAACACAATGGAAAACATGCCCCAAGGCACCAACACTATTGGAATAAGTATTCATGACGCCACGAAACCAGCATAATCTTCGATAAGTTCAAATTCAGTTCGTTCAAGAACTGAAGAATGCAAGAATCAATACTCTCACAAAACGTTAAAACGTAAAAAATTTAGAATAATATTCATCAAAGCGTGCTGAAAATTTTGGCTTACCATGAGTTTAAATATAGTTCTTGAAAAAATTAACCCTAATGGACCCCTTATGTGGACTTATATGAGAGTCCACACCAAAACTGTCCAGAAACCCTAATAACTTAGAAAAGGCCCATATAACATAGATCCAAACTAGCCTTGGACCCTACTTCAAAACAAAGTTTTAATTAAGCACCAAAAATTAAAGAAGAAAATAATAAAAAATAAACTAATATGTCAATTAAATACCATCAGCCCTTCTTTCCTTATGTAGCTAGGCTGAATAAGGAATTCCTTATAAGAAAATGATTGCTGAAACATTAATGAATCATTACCACACTTGTAAGATAAATAATATTGCAACTCATTAAAAAATCCTTGTGGAACTAGGTAAATTTCCAAAACCAGCTGCCACAATCTTTGTTACGAAATGAATCCTAACTAAATAGGAAGCCCACAATTTGAATGGAAATAAATAACAAAATTCGAACATGCCTCCGTTGACACAGTATTGCGGTTCCTTCCCGAACTGTGTTCCGATTGACTTTGAATTTTTAACCCAAGGTAGCAAAACATGTTTGGAGAGTCCACATAAAGTATTAGTCAGTTCCAACAGTCGGATTGAAAAATTATAATTGTTGGCCCGTAAACTTTGACTGTTACGTTTTTTTATGCTAAAGAGTCTAAATCTTATTTTATTTAGATCGTATCAGAGAAACTAAACCGTATCACCCGTCGAAGAGAATTACAGCAGTGAAGGTTATTTGTTATTTTTCTAAGATAATACACAATTAAGTCCCCATTATTGGAAGAGGTTGAAAAGGGAATTAATTCTTCTCTGGCCTTTTACCTGAATGTAGCTTATTATGGTGACGGTTGTGCGCCACTGAGTTTTGTGACAGAGGAAGCAATGCTATAAAAGAACAGATGGGATGGGCCATTATCGGCCCAAGTACATACAAAAGTCATCCAATAGCTACAGTGACTTTGATTTCTAATTACTCTGCTTTAGAATGTAGCCGAGGAGTTGGCGGGATTACAAGCTATTAAGGTCCACAAATGGTAGTCTTAGACTTGTCAAGCTCATAAAACATAAATGGGCTAAGATGGTCCAAATCAATTATTTAATTTATTTAGTATCTGTCTATCGGATTGGCCCATTGGAGATTTGGATTTAGATCTAAAATTAAAGTGAGTTTTATATAGAAAAAATAAAAAATCAATTGATATAAATTTGATATCGATAAAAAACTCAAATTAATATTACTACATATTTAAAACTAATAAAGTTTTTTTTTTAAATGATAAAATTTTAAATTTTTAAAAAAAACTTGGATTAACTGTTAATTAACCTAACGCGACTTAAATGATTCAAGTCTTAAATGGGATTGACTCTCCAGTTTGACTTAATAATATCTTGAATTTTAATTTCCCAACAACCATATTTTCGGTCCACAAATTTTGAATCGTCATTTATATGTGATTGAAAAAGTAAGAAAATCATCAAGTCAATCCGTCTGGGAATTCCAAAAGAAAGAAAGTGAAAGTCCAAACCCAAAGTAAGCTAGATAGACTGGCAAATAATGTGTTCCCTTAACATGATCTATGATCCTTGATCCGTCTCTTATACTAATTACTTACATTGAAAGTGGAAATTGTACCATGTCCATAAGTCCTTGATTACTCTGTTCCTCTACAAGAAAAAGTCAGTTTCTGCCTACATGTACAAAGGCAACTCACGAGAACCGCAATGTGAAACGGACAATAAGATTTCATAATCTCATCTCTCTGAAAATCAAAAATAAAGAAAATCTTCCAAGTCATTTACATTATGTTTTGGTTATACACTACTTTTTAGGGTTTTAAAAATTCAAAAAGCAAGACATAAAAATCATTCCTCCCAAACCTAAGATGGATTTAGTTTTTTGCACCGTCCTAGGTTAATTTTGATGCTCGCCATCTTCAAGATCCAAATCAATGGCAACAAGGCTTAGTGGAGAATATGGAATGGGAGCACCCATCCTTCTCCAAACCCCTAAGAAACCATGGGTTTCCATTGGTCCCTGGTCCACTTTTCTTATTCTCTGGTTTTATACTTTCTATATAATTACTTCGACTTTAGTGGCTTTTTCTTTAATTCAACCAAGAAAATGAATGATACTTCTCAAATATCATATCATCCCTAACCTTTGGTTCTACTACCACCACCTTATTATCCTTACCAAATCCATCTTCCTGAAGTAAACACCAATGTCAGGAAACCATCAAAGTTACCCGAAACCTGGATATGCCAACAAGGAAAAGTCACGATTTTTATACCGTATTTGGCTCACAGGATGGATGGATGGATGGCTTCTCTCTCCGCCATCTCTTCATGTGACAACTTGTCGTCCGACTGTGAGGGCCCATAATCATTTGGAGGGAAAGTATGTTGTGAGAGGACAAAGGAAGCAACGTCATTTACCAAGAAGATGGACCTAGCAAGGGGTTAAATTGTTCTTAATTGCGTCCATAAATTCAACTGCCTTGGCTTTCTCCGCTAGCCATCCGCCTTCAAAACCCCACGCAGGTGGCAAGGGAAATGGACACCATCTTAGGAAGTAAGCGAGCCTATCGTTTATGACACTCCTTTCCGTTTCTTTAACAAACCAGTGGGACCCAAACCCTAATCAGGAGATTCCAAAGAATTAAGGACACAAGACATGGGCCTAGATACTGGGATCCATATTTCTGTGTTCAGATGGCGGCCAACAATTAACTGTGAAAAACTGAGACACAAAAAATAGGTGGGTAGCGGTTGTACCAACGACAATTTTGAGAGTACAAATTTAAATTTGATGGCAGGAGTTTCGCATACCATGTGCGAGATGAGCTAATAAGCATTGTCATGCATAGTCTCTGTTAAGATCGTGGCTCTCTTGAGATTGACATGGCTATGTTTTTGTCAAAAAAAAATGAAACTACTCCCAATGTTTGAGAATAGTTTTTTTCAGAATAATTCCGCCACCTTTTCTGAAAGGGTGAACAAAAATGCCAATACATCCACTTCCTCCGGCGCTATGGCTACTCAAATATAATTCCTCATTGAAATCTCTCCCGTCACATGCTTGCCCAGCAGGCAGAAGAAACCCTTTCCTTTCACTTTTATTTTCTTCACCACGAAGAAATGGAAATTTTAATTAGCTTAAAGATTTTCTGTCAAAAACACTACCAGTACCCTGTTCAAGAAATTCAAGTTAAATTATCATGGCAAGAGTCAAAGAAGATTAGCAACAGATAAAACCCCAACAAATTTCATGAGTCCATTGGCAATGGCGTTACATCAGCTAGATTAATTTAATAACATCAATGATATAATCAGGAGAGGTGAGCACACAGCTTTTTCTTCTATAAAAAAAGGACATGATGCCGTGGTGAGGTGGAGGTTTGAATCTAATATCTTACCCATCTTGTTGTCATAATTGAACTTTGAAGGGAGGGGGAAGGATCGCACACACATTGACATTAAGGGTGTGATGATGACATTTCAAAGTTGCCCTTTTTTCTTTTCAATCCGGGTCAATTATGACTATAAAAGAAAAGCAAAATCAAACTCTCTAGGGGTATATCTTGTTCAACATTACAACCTCTCCCTCGATTTACTATCAGCTTGCAAGGGGAACACGGGGGAGTTGGGTTCCTAATTCTTATAAGTAGATACAAACTATAAATAGACGTTGAAGTGATTTGAGATCTAACAAAAGGGGGATTAAAAATTGAAGATTAGTCCTAATGGATCTACTCTCTCTCTCTCTCCACTCCCCTCTCCTACGTTGCACAAATCAAGCAAAAACCACTCCATGAGATAACATATCATGTTTTTCGCTGACAGCAATTGGCCCCATGTTTGACAATGACAAAAGATATGCATCGAAAGAAAATTTGATTATTCCTGTTTTTTTTATGGAAGGAGTTTTGTCAACCGGAAAAACATTGAATTTGTAAGTTTTTCATGGGGCCGGCGAGTGGTGTGTATTTTTTCCAGTAGCTGCCAACAGTGTGCCATTATTATTGCGTAAGCCACCCCGTGCGAAGTTTTGCCCAGTCGACACACGTCCTCACTCTTTTATGAAAGTAGTGAGATTGTAATGTGCCTCCCAGTCCCCCACTACTTCCTATGTCCTCCTAGTGCATAAAAATACTCGTCATTGCCAAAAACTCTAGTCACACTACCACCAAAGGTTGAATATCCTTATTAAATACACGCACACACTTTTGTAATATTTTTCCCTTTTTAATAATCTTTTCTTTGTTTATTAATATTGTGTCCATCCACATCCAGAAACTTCAGGCTTCCATTAGTAATTTCATCTAAGATTCAGTCCATTAAATTAAACGGTCAATTTATACCGGGCTGAATTAGGTTTAATATATACCTTACAACGAAATATTTATTACCAACCGTTAGAATATATTTAGTCCATTGTTAGGTGAGGATAGAGGTGAACCTTGCATAGGCCTTTACTTTTGCTATTCCTTTTCATGCAAGGATTTGATGCAATGTGTCATGATCACAAATGGGGTGTGTGATGGGAAATTTTGGGCTAGAAACCTATCAAAAAGAAATTGGCCTATTCGGTGTTGGTGTGAGAATGGACCCTATGACACTTGATGGATGCCTTATCATGTCCTTTGTTAATATTAAGGTATAAAATCACAAATGTTTGATTATGTCATGGTGGCCTGTCCATATATTAAAGAATGTCTATTAATGTTTGCCCTAACGTTAAGTTTGTTCTATATATTGTCCTCTAGCCCCCGACTTTCCTTGTTCTCCCTTCTTCCTCTCCATTGGTGTGTTCCATGATGCAACCATCGATTTCAACATCACTTGATGTGGTGAAGAATGCCAGACAATTGATCCAAAAGTTATAATTAGCGTTGGAGAATGAATGATAGCTAAATTAAAGAATAAGCAGAGGGTTAGTGTTAGAGAAATAATCCCTAATCCACACGTCTACTTACTAGTTGTTTTCTTTTTAATTAAACAAGTTTTAGTCAAACAATCTGGTATAGGTTCGAAGTTAATTACATAATCACCGTAGCCTCTCCCACCCATGAAGAGTCCTCACTAATATTATTTAACAATTGATTGAATTGGTATTTAAGTGATAGATTAACATCATTTTCAGGAAATAGAAACAACCTCCCAATAAATTGGGGGGTGGGGGGGTCGGGGGGGGGGGGGGGGGGGGGGGGGGGGAGGGGGGAGTGGGGGGGAAGGGGGGGGGGGGGGGGGGGGGGGGGGGGAGAAGTGGGGGGGGGGGGGGGGGGGGGGGGGGGGGTGTCAAGAGGGGGGGGGGGGGGGGGGGGGGGGGGAGGGGGGGGGGGCTAATTCATAACTAGGATTGGTAAGGGGTTTTTAATAAATCAAGAAAAGATAGCACGTTCGAAGAGGGAGGTAGGTTTTGAAAAGGGGGAATTCAATTAAATCTGTGAATTGGACCATCGTGTTCATGCTGAATCAAATTAATTTGGGTCCAGCAATCTCTTTAATTCTTTATTTTTGTCAGTGATTTTCAACTTCTCTTGGCCTACAAAACATCACTGGCTTCGCTTGCCGTGTGCAGACCGCATCAAATGGTCCCTAAGGCCATCAATTAATTATCGACGAATTATTTGAAAGAATAATTTGTGAAGTTCTAACTAAACAAAGAAGAACATCTCTTGGTTGGCCTTGGACGAGACTGAAACAGAGAAGAGAGTTTCCTTTTCTTAAAGCAAGATGTGTACTTTGCCTTCGATACTAATGCTAATCCTCGAGAAATATTTGGGCATTAAATTGTTGTAAGATACATAATTTAATAAAAAAAGACGGAAAAGGGTCAGGGGGGGTAAAAATTCAAAAATGTGGTTGGTGTTGAATCAATCATCCATTACATACTATTGAAAACAAAACGTAATGCTTTTTAAGATAAGAAAGGTATAGCATTCTCATCTTGGGTTTTCAAGATAAAAGGCTGGAAGAACGATTGGGCAAACTAAAAAATAGATTATAGATGCATTGTACTTCCTAGCCCGAAATGGATAGGACACTCAAGATCTCATCTTAATATTAAAATATATTCTATGACCGGTCGTAGAGGGACAAAAGGTCTTAATTTGGTAGGGACTCCTGAGCCATTTAAAGATCCAGCAAGAAATCTACCATCATTCAGAGGTTGCTTTCATGTGGCACACCCCCCCATAAATCAATATTTAGGCGAATTTTATACTCCTTTTATCTCACCTTGGACTCGAAAGTATACATGGATGAAACTGCTTTTCGATTGAAACAACAATGGCGGGTGCGGTGTCTCCGTGAGAAAAAACCCAAATTAAAGAGATGTTTTTGGAATAGTCTTCCATGTTTATAAAAGCTGTTCAATTCAGTCCACATAAAATCACAACCTGCTTGCAGGTTGCTATCTATGAATAAGAACAAATAAATAAAACAACGGCTTCACTTGCATGCCAAAAGCAAGATGGCTTTACTTTTCTGCCGCTATTTTAACAATATTGTTAGTTTTAATACCAATTAGTGCACTCACGGGATTGAAGGTAGTACGTAGTTCCAAGTCACACGAAAGCTAGCTCTTTCGCTGGCCATGGTCGAAGACCGAGTTAGGGTTTTTGGCGCCCATTAGCCTCATACAATTAGCAAGGTATTGACACGAGTTCCGTTAACCAAAAAAAGCACAATGGCTGTGGAATCTCATAAATGAAGAGAAAATGACACATAACCAGACAAGAAAGTATCTCCTTAAAAGTCTACTGATGTTGTGATTAACACGGCCACTGGGTTAGAACTAATCCATTGTTGTAAGGTTGAATGGCCGAACGTTGATCACCAATTAAAATCATTAGCTTTTGCATGCAATCGCAAATGACGGAAGTAATATTAGGTGAAATTGCTTAGGAAAGTCTAATGAGCGAAGATTTAGGAAGTGGTTTAGAGAGGGAGTAGGGGCCGCCAAGACTGGCATCAAGCTTGGTGGGTGGCATTAATCCACGAAGCTCATGACACCGTTGGCTCCGATCAACACACATATCCATTTCTTGGTCAAATTATGTCGCACACATACACAAAATTAATTGGAAATTAAGTATAAACTCGATCGTCACCCTCAATAATTTATATAGCCAGAGCATGTGATGATGGCTTTTGGCAGCAATGCAGAGGACCACTCCGACACTACAACCCCAAAGAGCTCTGCATAGTTAAGCTTGAATTATTAATAAAATGAATAGGATGAGCAACACCGCATGCCGCACTTTTGGAAGCAATAATTTTAGCTGGTACTAAGCCGAAGAGTAAACCACTAGGGCAGAAAAGCATCATGGAGAACCAACCTTTTTTGGGGGGGTGCCAAGAAAACCCAGGATCAATGTAGTTATATTATGCAAAGAAAA
>JAQIZT010000369.1:15000-20000 GCA_029228515.1 Populus alba x Populus x berolinensis | reverse complement strand
CTAAGGCGTTTGACGAAAAAGACTGGGGGCCTAGGCACGGCGGCAGAGGGCAGCGTCAGCGATGCCCACAGCGGGAAAAATCGGCAGCGCAGATTTTTGATAGACGAACATGGGCTGGACGCTGGGCTGTCCAGGCCAAGGCAGGAAAATTCGTCAAGGGGAAGCGCTGACGAAGCAGGGGCTGTTCAGACACAGCGGGCAGTGCTGTGAATCGGCAGCGCCGACGAAGATCGGCGAAGTCGGCAGAAACGCACAGCCGGTGCTGGCGATGAGTCCGGACCTGTTTATAGTCTTTTTCTAGGCGTGACGGAAAAAGACAGGGGGCCTAAATTGCACGCGCGTGGGCCGCGGCAGCGATGCCCACAGCGGGAAAAATCGGCAGCGCATATTTTTTTGACGAACATGGGCTGGACGCTGGGCTGTCCAGTCCAGGCAGGAAAATTCGTTCAAGGTGAGTGCGCTGACGAAGCATGGCTGTACAGGTACACAGCGGGCAGTGCAGGAATCGGCAGCGCCGACGAAATCGGCAAAGTCGGCAGAATCGGCAGCCTGGTGCTCGCGATGAGTCTGGACTGTTTATAGTCCTAGGCGTGACGAAAAAGACTGGGGGCCTAGGCACGCGCTGGGGCAGCGGCAGCGATGCCAACAGTGGGAAAAATCGGCAGCGCAGATTTTTTGACGAACATGGGCTGGACGCTGGGCTGTCCAGGCCAGGCAGGAAAATTCGTCAAGGGGATGCGCTGACGAAGCAGGGGCTGTTCAGACACAGCGGGCAGTGCTGGAATCGGCAGCGCCGACGAAATCGGCGAAGTCGGCAGAATCGGCAGCCGGTGCTGGCGATGAGTCCGGACTGTTTATAGTCCTAGGCTTGACGAAAAAGACTGGGGGCCTAGGCACACGCTGGGGCAGCGGCAGCGATGCCCACAGCGGGAAAAATCGGCAGCGCAGATTTTTTGACGAACATGGGCTGGACGCTGGGCTGTCCAGGCCAGGCAGGAAAATTCGTCAAGGGGATGCGCTGACGAAGCAGGGGCTGTTCAGACACAGCGGGCAGTGCTGGAATCGGCAGCGCCGACGAAATCGGCGAAGTCGGCAGAATCGGCAGCCGGTGCTGGCGATGAGTCCGGACTGTTTATTGTCCTAGGCGTTACGCAAAAGACGTGGTGCCTAGTCACGCGCTGGGGCAGCGGCAGCGATGCCCACAGCGGGAATGAAAATGGTTCGGGGCAGCGCAGATTTTTTTTTGACGAACATGGGCTGGACGCTGGGCATGTCCAGGCCATGCAGGAAAATTCGTCAAGTGGGATTTCTACCGCTGACCAAGCAGGGGCAGTTCAGACACAGCGGCAGTGCTGGAATCGTCAGCGCCGACGAAATCGGCAAAGTCGGCAGAATCGGCAGCCGTGTGCTGGCGATGAATCTGGACTGTTTATTAGTCCTAGGCCGTGACGAAAAAGACCTGGGGGCCTAGCAACGCGACTTGGGGCAGCGGCAGCGATGCCCAACAGCGGGAAAAATCGGCAGCGCAGATTTTTTGACCGAACATGGGCTGGACGCTGGGCTGTCCAGGCCATGCAGGAAAATTCGTCAAGGGGATGCGCTGACGAAAGCAGGGGCTTTATCAGACACAGCGGGAAGTGCTGGAATCGGCAGCGCCGACGAAATCGAGGCGAAGACGGCAGAATCGGCAGCCGGTGCTGGCGATGAGTCCGGACTGTTTATAGTCCTAGGCCGTGACGAAAACGACTGGGGGCCTAGGCACCACGCTGGGGCAGGGGCAGCGGCAGCGATGCCAACAGTGGGAAAAATCGGCAGAGCGGATTTGTGCAGCCGGAGGCCCGTCGGGGAAAATCGGACAGCGCAGATTTGGTGAACAACACTGCTGGAACGCTGGGCAGTCCAGGCCAGGCATGGAAAATTCGTCGAGGGAACGCGCTGACGAAACAGGGGCTGTTCAGAAGCTGCAAGGCAGTGTTGGAATCGGCAGCAGCGTACGAACGAGGGGCAGTTCAGAACAAATCGGCAACGTCGGAAAAATCCGGCAGGCGCGGATTTGTGCAGCGGGAGGCCCTAACAGCTGGCATGCCCGCAACGAGTCATTCAATTCCTACTGCCCTATCAACATAACTCCCGATGTGTTTGTTCGCTAATCTTGGAAGAATGAAGATCTCTGTCCTCCCCGCGTCGGCCGGGTGCGATTACCCGGTCGCGTCGTTCACCATCACTGCCCTAATCGGCTACAACTGCTGAAGGGGGTGATTAGAGGCCTTCCAAGGTTTGAGGGGAGGCCAAGACCCGTGAAAGCAAGAGTATTCCCGGGGCTCCTTCCTTCCAGCTGGCTCGCAGCATAGCGCGCTGCCGGTTTACCCGCATCCCGCCAAGAAAAACGTCGTGCTGTCCACGGGGGTGGGGGGGGGGGTGGGTTTCCAAAACCAATCCAGTAAAATCAGCCATATTTTTGTGAGGCTGCCAGCCGAATTTGGGGTCCATTCCGGGCCGGTTCCTATTTTTTGCGTATTTCCTTGATTTTCAATGGTAGGAAAATAAAAAAAAATACTTCCCGACCTCGAAAAAAAATCTGTGAAAATTTATAAAGGTGGATTGGATTTTTGCCCAACCTATGTGCAAAATTTCCAGCTCAAAATACCAAAAGAAATGAGATTTTTTAGAGGGGGGGTGACAGCTGGTGGTGACCTAGTAAGTGTCTACCCCAGCCAAGAGTCTGCAATAACTATCTTATAGCTCTTTAGGGGGGTGGCCATGGGGCGCGCTGGCTGGCGCCCATAGGCCTGCCGCGGGGCTGCTGCTACGCTCGGACTCAACGTGGGGGGCCTCACGGCCCCGAAGTAACGCTCGCCAGACGATGACCCGTTTTCTCGGCCGGCGACGAACCCGATTCCGACCACCGCCCTATAAAAATCACACGCGCGCGTCGCGCGCGCCGCGGCCCGCACCCGCCCGCCCGCGTCTGGGCGCTGGGGCAGCTGGGGCGCTGGGGCCTGGGGCGCTGGAGGTCCTGGGGGCCTTGGGGCCTGTGGGCCTGGGCCGTGGGCCTGGGGCCCCTTGGGGGCCCTTGGGCTCTTGGGCGATTGGGCGGTCTCGCGCGCGCGGCAGTGGTTTCCCCCCTGCCGCGCTAGCGCAACGGGGGCTGACGCGGGGACAGCCCCTGCTGCCGTTGCTATCGTTACCCGCCGGGGGGCTGCCTTCGGGCCCTGGCCCCCTGCGCTCTTGCCTTGCCCCCCGCGCGGGTGAGGCTAGCACACGCTGGGGCAACGGCAGCGATACAACAGTGGGAAAAAATCCAAGCGCGGTAAGATGCCGCTGGAGGCCCGTCGCGGAAAATCGGCGGCGCAGATTTGGTTGACGAACACGGGCTGGACGCCTGGCTGGCCATGCCTGACAGGAAAATTCGTCTAGGGGGTAGTAGGCTCACGGCAACGGGGGCTGACGCGGGGAAAGCCCCTGCTGGCTTCTATCTTGCCCCGGTGGGCCTGCCGTCGGGGAAGCCCGGGGGCAGCGGCACGCGATGCACGGTGGTAAATAATCGGCAGCGCGGACTATACCCCTGCTGGCTAGCAGTCTTGCCCGCGGGGGGGCTGCCTTCGGGCCCGTGGCAGCGGCAGCGATGCCAGCTGGAGGAAATATCGGCAGCGCGGACAGCCCCTGCTGGCTTCTTATCTTGGCCCGCCGGGGGGGGCTGCCTTCGGGCCCAAAACGCGGTGGCAGCGGGCAGCGAATGCCAGCGTTGGGAAATATCGGCAGCGCGGACAGCCCATGCTGGCTTGCTATCATTGCCCGCGGGTGGGCTGCCTCGGGCCAGTTTCATAGCGCAGCGATGCCAGCGTGGTGAAATATCGTCACGCGGACAGGCCCCCTTCAGTCTTTCTATCTTGCCCGCGGGGGGGCTGCCTTTCGTGCCCGGGGCCGCGGCAGCGATGCCAGCGGTGGAAATAATCGGCAGCGCGGACAGCCCCTGCTGGCTTGCTATCTTAGCCCGCGGGGGGGCTGCCTTCGGGCCCGTGGCAGCGGCAGCGATGCCTGCGGTGGGAAAAAAATTTATCGGCAGCGCGGACAGCCCCCCGACTTGGCTGGCTTGCAGATCTTGCCCGCGGGGGGGCTGCCTTCGGGCCCGGGGCAGCGGCAGCGATGCCAGCGGTGGGAAATATCGGCAGCGCGGACAGCCCCTGCTGGCTTTCAATCTTGCCCGCGGGGGGGCTGGCTTCGGGCCCGTGGCAAGCGGCAGCGAATGCCAGGGTGGGAAATATCGTCAGCGCGGACAGCCCCTGCTGGCTTGACATCATGCCCAAGGCAAGGGGGGGCTGCCTTCGGGCCGGGGCAGCGGCAAAGCGAGGCCGAGCGGTGGAAAATATCGGCAGCGCGGAACAGCCCCTGCTGGCTTGCTATCATTGCCGCGCGGGGTGGGGCTGCCCTTCGGGCCCGTGGCAGCGGCAGCGATGCCAGCGGTGGAAAATATCGGCAGCGCGGAACAGCCCCTGCTGGCTTGCTATCTTGCCCGCGGGGGTGGCTGCCTTCTGGGCCCGGAGCAAGCGGCAGCGATGCCATCGTAGGGAAATAGCGGCATCGCGGACAGCCCCGGCTGGCTTGCCTATCTTGCCCGCGGGGGGGGGCTGCATTCCGGACCCGTGGCAACGGCAGCGATGCCAGCGAGTTGGGAAATATGCGGCAGCGCGGACAGCCCCTGCTGGCTTGCTATCCTGTGCCCGCGGGGGGGCTGCTTTCGGGCCCGGGGCAGCGGCAGCGATGCCAGCGGTGGGAAAATATCTGGCGATCGCGCGGACAGCCCCTGCTGGCTTGCTATCTTGCCCGCTGGGGCTGCCTTCGTGTCCCGTGGCTGCCGGCACAGCGATGCCAGCGGTGGGAAATATCGGTCATCGCGGACAGCCCCTGCTGGCTTGCTAATCTTGCCCGTGGGGGCTGCCTTCGGGCCCGGGGCAAGCGGCAGCGATGCCAGCGGTGGGAAAATATCGGCAGCGCGGACA